>PVIJ01006193.1:0-94879 GCA_004024925.1 Scalopus aquaticus
GGCACTGTTAAAGGCGAGAAGGGCATTATCTCAATTACCCTCCACATCCCCCGATGGAGTCAGAACCATCACAGTCATCTTACAGGAGTCCACAATTTCATAGATACGTGAAAAATGTGAATTTGAATGTTCCTGAGTATCCAGAAATACTGTTATTTTTGAAGTACTGCCTCTGTCCATCATTTTCCCAAGGAAAATTAAAAAAAAAAAAAAAAAAAAAAACAAAAACCAGGTCATCAGGGGCAAAAAGCTTTATGATGATTGATTCTGTTTAAAAACTCAAAAAGCTTCGCTTTAGAAGAGCAGAATTGGGAGAAACCGCTGGTGTGTCACGTTTAGTCCTTTTTCACAAGTGAGAGGGGCAGGGATTTCCCCAAGGGTACAGCTGGCCAGGGACAGAGCAGGCTAGAGCTGACCCCAGGCTCTGGGGCGCCCAGAACAGAGCTCTGTGGGCACCACCTCACACCCATCCCATTCCACACATGGCCGGCCAGCTGTGACAGCTCAGCTGGTCTGTGCTGGAGTGTGCTGGGCAACAGCTGGTGCTGGCTCTGGCTCTGGCTCTGATCACCAGGGAGCAATACCTGCTTGTTTTCTAAAGAGCGAGGGTGGGACCTTGTGGACTGGGGCCAGACTGAAAGGGTAATTTCTCCCCAGTCTGTCCGGAGCCTAATTAATGCAAACAGCCTCATCCTGGAGTCTCTGCAAAGTCCTGGGGCCTCACTGGTCACACTTCCTCAGGCCAGCCCAGGGCCCTGGCCAGGTTAACAACTCAGCCACCCAAAGCCAGGAGCCAGGGAAAGGTGCTGGGGTGTATCTTTTTCCTTTATATTTATAACCTTTCCCCGTTACTCCCCCCGGAACTCTCCAGTGGGAGGGCATGTTCACTTTTTTTTTTTTTACTTTTTTTTTTTTTTTTTTTATACATACAAGCTGGGGTACAGGCCAGAGGCATGGGGCGGCGAGAGGGTTCACCAGAGCCAGAGTGGGGAACAGAACAGGCAGATCAGAAACACACTGCTGAGGGGAGCAGCGGGCGAGGTAGGAGAGGTCTGCCACGCCATGTGGGATTCTCCCTGGCCGGGCGTCGAACTTGCGTCGCCGCTGCCGACAGCTCCACAGCGCAGCGCTTAACCGCTGCGCCACCGGGGAGGCCCTGCATGTTCACTTTTCTAAGAATTTCTGGTTGGGGGAAAAAAACAAACCCAGTGAAAAAGGCCTTGATCTTATTTTTTAAAAATTTGCTATGAATTAGACATTCTTCAACATACTTTTCTTTGAGCTCATCAGGGTATTTAAGACCAGCCTGTATCCTAGAGGGTTTTTTTATCTCCCCTGGCCCTAATCATTAAGTGCAAGTTGCATTTCTCAGGCATGAAGATGCCCAAAATGTTCGTGAACCACTGATGCAGAGAATGCTGGGTTGGGTACTTTCAGAACTGGGAACTTGCCAAGAAGGTACAAGCTGGCTGCCTTCTCCCCTTCAGAATGGGAAAGCAGGAGCAGAAAGGCTGCAGGGATGAAGCAAACAACAGCTCTCATATATGGCAAAGGAAGTCAGCTCTCACCACTTCCTGTGGGAGGGACAGTCACGCTAGCCAGCCAGAGGCTGCCCACCCTAATCAGGTGCCCCTCCCAGCAGCTTGGCGACCACACACAGCGGCCAACTTGGGTTTTGGCAGCTCTCCCTACTGGTAATTATACCCTGAGAGCAAACCCACTTCCTCTTCCAGGAAGCCTGAAGAGAGGGCAAGGACAGAAAGGAAAAGGAGAGTCAGATACTCCAGCAAACCTGAAGGCAAATACACTTTTCCAGATGATTGCATGGGTATTCCAACCCAAGAACACCTTCACCAATCCAGGGAGGTATTTATTCCAAAGCCTGAGCATCCCAATGCAGACTTAGCTCCTGGGTATGAGTAGAGAAGAAGGTGGTGACCAAAACTTACTTCTCCCAGGAAGATTAGTAGGTTTGGCCAACATTCACTAAGGGAAAAGAGACCTTACAACCACACACACATTATGTGGATTTTAATTTGAAAAGTCTAAAAACAAAACAAAATAAAACAAACACTAGTTTTAAAAGACATTTTTTGTGATAAATGGGGAAATGTGAATATGGACTATATATTATTCATATTCACATGTGATATGGTAATAGTTACATAGTAAAGCATTCTGGGAGATGTACACTGAAATATTTAAGGGTGACGTGTCATGTCTGCAATTTACTGTCAAATGGCTAAGCAAGAAACACAAAACTATAAGAAGTGTGCGTGCTAAGTGCACAGTTGCATTTGATGAGTGGCCACGGAGCACCCACACTGTGAAAGCTGAGCCCCATGGCAGCCTGCCTGATGCTAAGTCTGTGAAGCCAGCCCAGCTCTCCGCGGGGTTTGCATTTGTCTCTAAGAGGAGGGAATAGGGTCTCTATGGGAAAGGGGGTGCAGCACACTCCAGCAGGCAGTGATCCCAGGAGCAGCTATGGGAGACAAGGCTGAGGGGAAACCTCACGGGCCCAGCAGAGTGTCACTTCCCGTCGGGGAGGCCGAGCATTCCCACAGACTAGGTGGACAAGTGCTTCCTGAGCTTGCCTTACTGCAGGAAAAGGGCCTCCCGGGCAGGGGCTGTGTTTATTTAACAAAGGAGAGAGAGTGTGTCTTTGGGAAGAGGCGGGCTTGCAAGAACAGCGAAGAAATGGCTTTTCTGGCAAGGGGCTGGTGTCTGAAGGGGAGTGATGAACACTGATTTCCAGAGAACATGAGGGAAACCGTTAGACATTAATTAGAGGGAAATGAAAAGGCAAGAGGGCAACCACATGGTTTTCTGACTTGTCTCTAAGCAAGAGCTCAGAGACTACAACAAAACAAGAACTAGAGCTCTCTCCTGGACAATTTGAGTGAGACACTGAGTCAAAAGAAGAAAGGGGGGAGGCAGCATGAAGGGAATGAGAAAGACAGATGGGCCAGACAGAAACCAAAGCTTAATCAGCCTGTACAGGACAAGGTCTAAGAACAGGGGTGTTAGGAACATTTCCCAAGAATAAAGCTCCAGAGGGAAAAGATAGCTTTTCCAATGCGAAAAACTTTAACGAATGGCTCCCCGGCCTCCACCCCAGGCACCATGGCTGGGCCAAGTGCCCTTTCCCGAGTGACTCTGGTAGTGGATGGAGATGCTCGAAAGCATTCATGCCTTGGAGCTGCTGGAGGAGTAATCACTCTGGTGACAAAATCTGTAACAAGTTCCCTGAGAACACTGAGTAACGATTTTTTTCTGCACAAGGAGGAGGAAATGACTATGGTGGGTGGTCTTTTGGAGCTAAAATAAGAAATCACATCCAGGCAATTCCACTGAGAAGGGAACTCATACCCGTAGCTGGCAGAGCAGTGAAGAGAAGGCATTCAGGAAAGCCTGTGAGTTTAGGGGACAACCCAGGAAGGGCAGAACCCACAGGATCTTCAGAAGTCCCCAATCTGGGCAGTACGCACTTTTATGAGGTTAAATACAATTTGCCCACGCTGTACACATTTTCAAATTGAAATGTTATTACTGCCCCCTACAGGTTATGAGTTTTATAGCCCAAATTTATACTCATCTGTAAACTATAATTAACTCAGATTCGTTACACTAGAAGT
The DNA here is from genome assembly GCA_004024925.1 of Scalopus aquaticus. Lineage (NCBI taxonomy): Eukaryota > Metazoa > Chordata > Mammalia > Eulipotyphla > Talpidae > Scalopus > Scalopus aquaticus. The sequence goes on from PVIJ01006193.1 coordinate 3,636, forward strand.
ATTTTGCAGATGTCTTTGAAGTCTCTTCCAGGCTCATGATTCTATAATAGGAAAAGGACCGTACTTGGGACTCAGCTGTTTTTCTTTGCCAGTGAGGATGGACTAGGAGGAAGCGTCTTAAATGGTGGCCAGAAAAACTGAGATCAGAAAATAAAGCTTTCCAAAGCTGAAGTTTGTTAAAACACTGGGAACAGACTCCTGACAAGCTAAGGTATCTTTTCCCCTGGGGGTGAGGAAGGAACAAGCTTTGGGAATGATTTAAATACGAATAGTTTTGGAGGTAAAGGTTGAAAACAAATGACCCCGGGAAGTCCTACTATAGCTTCAGAGGCCCTGGCAGCACTTGCCCTCCTATCAATTTCCTGTGCTGGCCTCTGGTCTTGGAAAATGTTGCCCAGTTACCCTCTTCCCATAGGATCTTGCTCTTCATGTTTGTGTTTTCAAGGTTTGGCACCACAGGGCGCTCCATCCCCTTACCCTTAGTCCTGGCTCCTTGGGGACAGCAGGGACTCTCTCTTCCCCACTCAGAGAGTTGACCTCTAATTTTCCAGGTTCCTTGCAGCGTGGTCGCCTCTGCTTTGGTTTGTCTGAAAAATTCTAGGAGGCAAATGGAAACCAACGTCATAAAACAGTGTCGCGTATTTTTCTCATGAGGGTGTTTTTCTGCTGGTTTTGCTACTTCTAGTTAATGGCACTCTACACAGGATTCCTCAAGTTAGCCTGAAGGAAACCGCCACCAGGGCCTCATTGAGGATCTCTCCGCGCAGCAAAGCGTTCCTCTAGCAAGATGAGCAACAGGCTGTATGGGCTGGGGGCCCTCCAGACAAACAGCTGGGCTGACATCCAGTCTCCAGGGCACTGTTTACTCCCTCATCTTTCCCTCGTTTTCCTTCTCCATCACTGCCTACCTGGCTTTGTCTCGGAGGGCGTGCATCTGTGGATGCACTCTACCTCTGTACCTTATTAATGATAGGTGCCAGGACCAAGATGGTGGCAGGGTACATGGAAAAGTGAGAAAAGAAAAAATCTAGAAAAGCCATCAGTGCCCAGGAGGCCTCTCCCACAGATTTCTAATCTGAAGGATTTAGAACAAAGGCGGTAAAAGGAGTAGAGGAAAGCCCCAAGCAAAAACAGTAAAATGAAGAACATACTTCAAAGCTTAATGTATTAACTTAAAAGAACACACAGTGGGCCTCCCTGGTGGCGCAGCGGTTGAGCGCTGTGCTGTGGAGCTGTCGGCAGCGGCCATGCGAGTTCGACGCCCATCCGGGGAGAGTCCCACATGGCGTGGCAGACCTCTCCTGCCTCGCCCGCTGCTCCCCTCAGCAGTGTATTTCTGATCTGCCTGTTCTGCTCCCCACTCTGTCTCTGGTGAACCCTCTCGCCGCCCCACGCCTCTGGCCTGTACCCCAGCTTGTTTGTATAAATAAATCTTAAAAAAAAAAAAAAAAGAACACACAGTAATGTTTTCACTAAGTGGCAGCCTTTATCTACACTAACAATTACCTATGAGTCTATGATATTGTGTGGGCATTTCTGGGGGAAGGAGGGCTGATCTTAGGCAAGCTCTGTCCTCATTGAGATTTTGCATGTCTACTTCTTGGTACAGCAATCTGACATTGGCTATAATTTCTGTTATTGGAAAACTTCACCAAAAATTAAAACTTTTTTTTTTTAACTTTAAAATGACATTATCGGTTGATAGATTTTTCTCAAACTTCTTGGTCTTCTTGATTTTCCTTAGCATATCCCTTATCAAAAATGGTACCAAGTCAGTAGGGAAAAAATAGCAGTTGTAGGCGACACCAACTTACTGTTCCGAAGCCAGGAACTTCTAAGGAGTAGTCGGCCTGCTGCCTCAGCCAGTCAAGCAGGCTCTTGCTGGGAATGGCTTTCTCAGCCTGGCTGCTGGCTGCAGGGGCTGGCTCAGGGGCTGAGGTGGCAGGCACTGGTCCTTCAGGGTGTGAGGTGTTCAGTGGGGCTGCCCCTGGGTCTTCATGGACTTCCTGGAAGAAGGAAAAACAAGATTATGCAGTTACTCAGAACAGAATGAAATCTAGTTTCTATGAAGAAAACACATAGGTTACTCTTGAATCTTGGAAGCCATCTACTTCTTCCCTGTTATTACCCTGTTGGGGAGCTTGTGTAAAAATCCCACGCATACCACTGAGCTGCCCCTAAGCCCCTGCTCATGCTGGGTGTCCCCCCATCTGAAGGCTCCTTTTAACCTTTGGTCTACATGGTAAAGTTTAACTCCACCCTATCCTATCCTCACAGGTTGTGTTCCTCCTTTACCAAGTGACTGACAGACCCTGGCAACTTTGTACTCCACTTCCTGTCCCCTTCAACACTCTGTCCCTCACAGCATGTAACAGAAAATGCCACCCTGCAATTTACTTACCTTCCCCCTTTATAGTTTGAATGTGTCTAACACAGCTCTATATTCTCAGTGCCTATGATGGGTCACTGACAGAGTGTGTCAGTGCTACATCAAGTGTTTGCATAATATAATTTAAATAATATCCTACGGTCAAGGGGAAAAAATGTATAAGTAATTTCACTGAAATTCTACCATCATTACAAAGAAACTATGGCTTTAAGCTTCTAAAAACTGAGATCTTCTACAAGTTTGCAGGATTGGCAGGGAAAGAATCTGCCACTTCAACTTTTCTATACCAAACAATATGCTCAGCAATAAAGCGCTGGAGCTCCAGAGAACAAAGTCCTCAGTTTGGTTCCCTACCCTGCCACTTATTAGCTGGATAATCTGGAGCAAATTACTTGAAGTTTTTAAGCCTCACTTTTTCATGGATAAAATGGGATTAACACCACCACCTATCTTCACAGGGCTGTTGTGAGGATCAAATAGGACAATCATGTCAGACCCTGAGCACAAGGCCTGACACACAGTAAGCACTCAAAGAATACTGTTTACTGTGTCTTTTAAAATTAGAAAATGTGGACTGTGATTCCTGTTTTGGAGTTCAAAATGCAGTACATGGGAAGAGCCACAAACACAAAGAGAAGTCAGTGGTCTCTGAGGCCTAATGCCAAGTCCAAAGGGCACTCTCCTGGCCAGGTGCAGTCTGACTTTTCCTGCAGGTCAGTGTGATCTCAGGCATCCTAGCAACCCTCTGCGGTAAGTACTGCTCCCCCACCTGATAGGGGAGCAGAGTGAGGCTTGGTGGCGTGCCCAGCGTCGCCTAGTGAGTCAGACAAGAGAGCCAGGATCAACATTCAGCAAGTCCTGAATTCCGTTCCTTTCCTCAGATGCCAGCTCCTGGAAATCCTGCTAATGGGGAGCAACGCTGCCACAAATTCCACCTGCTGTCTTGTGTTAACTTTGCTCACTCACCAGCGACTCTTTTGGAATCCTCGATGATTTGGATTGTTCCCATTTGAAATGTTAAGACCCCCTGGTTCATTTCTCCAGGTTGCATGAAGATTGTGGGTCTTTCATAGATTAACACTTACTTCTTCTAGAAAGACTGAAGGCAAGTTTTAACAGGAGAAAATAAGTAGGACAACTAAATAGGGACAAAACTCTCAGACACCAAACACCCTGAAGAAGGGTTCACTGCTGCATGTGGAATGGTCAATGTTATCTTTAATGGCCACATATACCCACCAAGATTCCTGCCTGAAGGGTTTGCTCCTTCAAAAAGATGAGGTCCATCCCTCCGTCGACATGTTTCCGCCTCCCTCTCCGTCTCCTTGTGGCAGCATCATCTCTTCTGAGGCTTCCGTTGACAATCTGTCCAGTCACTGGATGGATCAGACCAGCTTGTAGAATCCCAGACAAGTCCATGCCAAGGGCTCCTTGAAGTGAACCAATAGCCCCAATCTTGGGGGTGCTGGCACTCACTGGGAAAGGGGATGTGGCCCCTGGGGACCCCTCTGATGTGCAGGAGAGATCTATTGCTGACTCTCCATGCCAGCCGTTGAGGACGATGGGGGGATGCCCGCGGGTGGCAGAGAACTGTTCCAGGCTCCGGGCCTTTGCATCCCTCTCCACTTCAAACTCGTAAGGACGTCTGTGCTTTTGTTCATCCTTCGTGAATACCGGAGTCAAGAAGCTCTCCTGCAAACACAAGAGGTTTGCAGGTAAGAGAGGTAAGAGAGGTTTGACGCCACTTCTGTAACTAAATGCCACCCTTTCTTCCTTAGGCTTAGCATAATTTCTAATGACCTTTTTAGAAATTCTTTTAAATCAAGTCCTCTCAAACTTTAGTACCAAATCACCTGGATAGCTTGTCAAAATGCAAACTGTACTTCAATGGGCCTGAGATTCTGCATTTCTCAAAGGTTTTTGATGTTGCTGAAGCTGCTAGTGCTTGAAATACACTTGGAGTTGCAAGACTGTGATTTAGGGAATCTCAACTTTAGCTGTACATCAGAATCAACTGAGAAGCTAAAAAAATCCAGTACTCAGTCCACAACCAAGACCAATTAAATCAGAATGAGCAGCTTTCCAGGGTCCCCAACAGATTCCAATGTGCAGCTGGGAGAACCAGTGTGTTAACACTATCTCAAATTAAACTTGAGTTTTAAGTTTGAGTGTATAAAACTCAAAACCTGTCCCTCTTTGATTTCCCTAATTTCTATCAGCTGCCATGATCCTCTTAGTCCTTCAAGTGCTGAGCACACGGATCCATTCATGCCTTGCTTTCCTTAGGTATTTATTAGCCAACTCTGATACTACCTTAGTCTAGAGCCTTTTCTCTTCCTCAGATCTCCCACGTGGCTCCCAGACCAAGGCACCCCTCTTTCTTGACCCTTGTCTCTCATAAACTTAATACCACTCCAAATGAGCTGCAAAGCCTTGCTTTCATCATCATTTCCCTGCTCCAGAACTCTTAATAGCTCCCAACTCTTAACAGGATAAAATCTAAATTCCTCAATTAATACTGATGTCTTTTTTTTTAAAAAAGGTTTATTTATTTATGCATATAGGAACTGGGGTGCAGGCCAGAGGTGTGGGGTGGTGAGAGGATTCACAAGAGACAGGGTGGGGAGCAGAACAGGCAGACTGACTGAAGTACACTGCTGAGGGGAGCAGCAGGTGAGATAGGAGAGGTCTGCTGTACCATGTGGGAATCTCCCCGGCTGGGGATTGAACTTGTGCCGCAGTGGCTGCTGATAGCTTCACAGTGCTGAGATTTAACCTGTTGCACCACCAGGGAGGCCCCTAATACTGATGTCTTAAAAAAGAAGCCCTTCCATCCAATAAGTATTTGCTGCATGAATAACTCAACAAAGAAATGCAAAGTGTCCCCTGTTGTCTGTTTCTTACAGCCTCACCTTCTGGATCTGGGCCACCAACGCTGCACCATTGCTGAAGCTGTGTTCTGACGCCTCTGGCTCTGAGATGCTGCTTCGAGAACCAGCACTGCTGGTTAGCACAGGGGTGGGCAGGGTGCCTGAGGGCTCATACTGCTGGCTAGAGGGCCACTTCCCCTTTAACACCACATGGCAGATGTTATCTAGGCGGTTGATTATCACACGATCCTAAGAAAAGAACAAAAGCATTGAGAGATAATAAGCACCAAGTGACCAAATTCACAGTTTCTTGAGGTCAAGGGTCAAGTTTTCCAAACAGAAGGAGCTGGTTAGCAAAGTGTACACCCCAATGTACTCACTTTGCAAGCCTGAAGTAAATGTCACCGTCCGTACAACAGAAATTAAAGCCAGAGTGCTGTAAACGCAAGGACTATCTGACACTTTTCTCTTTTGGTCTAATCAGTCAAGTGCCTACATGTACTGTTAATGCTCAAAATCTACATAATGAATATATATATTTTTTTTAATTTCTTTTTTTTTTAATTTTTATTTTATTTTTTTATTTATGCATACAAGCTGGGGCACAGGCCAAAGGCGTGGGCGGCGAGAGGGTTCAACAGAGACACAGTGGGGAGCAGAACAGGCAGATCAGAGATACACTGCTGAGGGGAGCAGCGGGCGAGGCAGGAGAGGTCTGCCGCGCCATGTGGGATTCTCCCCGGCCGGGTGTCGAACTCGCGTCACCGCTGCCGACAGCTCCACAGCGCAGCGCTTAACCGCTGCGCCACCAGGGAGGCCTCCATAATGAATGTATTTTAAAGGTACTATTTCTCTGAGTCCATAACTCAGAAAGATTCTCAAAGGTCTAAATTAACGGATTCAAACCTTTCAAAGTTGAGCATGCTTTGTGGAGAATGCAAGTTCTGGGAGGTACCTTGGGCCACTCGGAGAAGGAATAGAGGGTTTTCTCCTGGAGCAGCTGAGCGATGGTGGGAGCCCGGGGCTCCTGGAGGTCGTCCCCAACGTCTCCTGCAACGCCTGATGTTGAGCTCTTGCTTTCCTCTTCAGAGTATTTCCCTGGATAATCTGGGGAGACAGGTCAAAAAACTAATTAGGTGCTTGGGAAAAAGAGTAATTTGAGACAGAATGGAACTATTTCTGTGTACCCAAGAGTGAGAGAAGATGAAGGACCATCAAGAGGCTTTCATGTGGGGTACTGTGCACAAGAAGAAACTGAACACTGGTATTTCTGATACATTTGGAGGGACAGTCTACGAAATGCAGCACAGCCAGAGGCTGATGTGAATGAGGAAGGAGGAAAACTGGAAAATCCATTGACACTACCAACAAAGGTAAAATAGACTGGACACATGTAGGATAAGGCCGCGGACAGAGCTGGGTGGGCACGGCAGGATCCTGATGAGCTTTAGTGAGGGCCTCGCACCACCACCAGTGACTTACTGTTCGTGGCCTTACCCTACATGTGTCCCCTCAGCAGTGGATTTCCGTTGCTCTGCCTGTTCTGCTCCCCACTCTGTCTCTGGTGAACCCTCTCGCTGCCCCACACCTCTGGCCTGTACCCCAGCTTATATGCATAAATAAATCAATCTTTAAAAAAAAAAGGGCTTAAAATCAGTATTTTTTTAAGGGGGGTATTATTTTTTATTGAGGTAACGTTTGTTCATAACACTGTATTTGATTTAGGGGTCCAGGTTACCACCTCCTCAGACGTGTGATACTACACCCCACTCACCACCATCCATGGGAACCCCTCCCCTCTGGGAGCCTCAGTCCCACAGTCCCATGTGGGCTTTGCAATTCAACACAAGGCAGCAACCCTTGGGGGCTCAGGGTGAAGACCGGCATCATCACAGACTGGCTCCTTCTGGGTGAGTGGGGGCTACAAGCTGACCTACGTTCAACTCAGCTTCTCTGTGCTTACATTAGTTAGGGTGCAAATTTTAATATGGGTTCCCAAGCCTTCCCAAGATAGTCACTAATCTCAGTGATTATAACCAAAAAGTAGGGAGAGTTTAAAAACAAAAAGAAGTGAAGTAACTCCAGGGAGCTTAACTTAGCTCCTCTCTCTTCCTCTCTTAATAGAAAGTCACTATCCCAGAAGGGGAGGGTATGCCTGTCTAAATCCCTGAACCCCATGACCACCCTGCTCCAACAGGGGATTACAGTTTTTGGGTATTTTTCGGTGAAAAATAGAAGAACTATTTCTTGTTCACCCTAATATGCTTCTGTTGGGTCTGAAGAAATAAGACAATAGCTAAAAAGGTCAAATTCCACCTGCTGTAGCTCAGGATCTCTAAATCATTGTATTTATATCCCTACAAAGCACACAAAAAAAATTTCAGGGTTGCTTAGATTCTCAACATTTAAGAATTCCTTCTAACCTGAAGCTTTACCTTTGCAGAAGATCCAATATGTTTGCATTTTTGTTGAGTCTGCTGTAACTTTGCTTTTATTTCTGTTGTGGTACTAAAAGAAATCTGAATTACAGGCACCAACATTGTCGGAGGGTTTTGATAAAAACATGAATAAATGGTGCTTCGCTTGCTCACCTTAATAAAGACCAAATTTATTTGTATTTGTGTGGGGGTTGTGAAATGAACTGCGCCTCTAGTCAATTACAGGTTCTTGGTATTTCCAGCCTGTTCTATTGATGAGTTTGAGGCATCTTATCTAGCAGATAAACAACTTACGCCCCCTTGATGCCAGGGAGTTAAGCTCCCTGGAGTTCAGCATCTACTGGATAAAGCACACAGGCCCTGAGCAAATCGTGGCTGGCATAGCAAAGGCGCTGTGATTATCTATAATCAGATACCGGATTCATTTTCAGACCAAGGCCTGTGACCTTACAAATGGTGACGTCTGTTTCAGAAGCCATGGACTCTTGACTCTTAATACCTCCACTCCCTCCCTGTTACGTGAGAATCTGCTTATCCAAATGCCATAAGACCCGACGTACAGTACCTTGATTATGGCAGCTTCCATCTCTATCATAGTCATCTTTACTCTCAAAATCCATGTCTTCCGATTTGAGCTCACTTCCTTCAGGAGGATATGGAGGGAAACCTTTTTTCCCCTCTGTACTGTCTTTCCAAGGTTCTTTTAAAAGTTCATGCTTTACTTTAAACAGTTCTGATGGAACAGCAGTGGGTTCAGCCTCCCCTGTGATATTATTGACTTTGCTTTTGTAGAGGTCTGGGCTATAACCCTTGGGTTTCTCTAGTTCAAACCCATTGTTCTCGAGGCCCCGCGCCCACCTCTCCATGTGTTTGCAGTGACACTGACAAGATACTTGAGGAAAAGCACTCTGCAGTGCAGGACCTGGGCTTACGACCTCCAGGCTTCCTTTTGTGGCTTCATCTACATGGAAGCCTCGGCTCCTAGCGGTGGGTTCGGTAGGAGGCAGGACCTCTGGCCTTTCTCTCAGGCCTGCTGCACTGTCTGAGTTTTCCTCCTCGTTTTCTTCCTCTTCCTCCTCCTCCTCACTGTGGTTCTGACTCAGCATCAATTTACTTTCTAAACTTTTGTTTTCCAACAAATCAATTAACTGCTGATCTGATGACAGGTTTCTTTTGGAGTCGTAGACACTAAGATTGCACATGTCTACAAATCCACTTTCACTGCCTTGATCCAAGGAAGGGGTGCCTAAGCATTTGGCCTCTAGCTGTCCGAGGCTTTCAGGTCTCTGCCTCAATTCACTGCAGGATAGTTCCCCTTCCTTTGAAAGAGACATCAACAAATGTTTTCCATTTTTAATGTTCATCTGAGCTACTCCTGCTTCTAAGCTACTCATAAGAGAGGAGCCTGAAATCATTTCTGTGTCATGGCCACCAGGATGGCATTTCCCATCTTTGCTTGCTGAGCTGGCAGCATCTTTTCTGGATTCTATAAGGGTGCTTGGGCTCGTGGGAAAAGAGCCTGGCTCTCGCCCTAGGGCCTTCTTACTGTACATCATGCTCTCCAAGGACTCTGGCAGCAGGCTTTCATCATGGGTGATGGAAATGACATCCTGGACTTTGGAAATAAAGTTTTCACAAGTCATGTCAGATAAGCTGCCGCCAGTTGGACCGAGATCATCTCTACCTTCTATTTTCACTAGGTTCTCAGGTTCATTTTCAAGGGACTCCGAAGTCCTGCTCAACTGAGGATATGTAAGAGATTCATACAGTTTGGAATTGGTCTGGTAAAGGCAACAGACACTTTCTGGTGTCTGGGTGTCAGTTCTTTTATGCTGGGCATAGTTTCTGTAGGCATCTAGGAAGGACAGCTGGGGGTCGGTCATGATGTAGTAGTCAGTGCGGTTCAGCCCGTGTTTGGCAGTGCCGATGAGCAGGTCCCGGTCGTGCTTCCCACACTCCCACCAGACTGGGAGGTAGAGGCTGGGCCTACAAAGCTGGAGGCGTTCACGCAATTGAGGACACTTTAACACTTGCTCGCGAACCTTCCGTAACAGTTCAATGCGGTAGAGAGTCCTTGCAGCCCGTTCCTCAGTGATGGGTTCAACATAGATGGTGGGGTCTGGGGGACCTGGAAAGGTAAATACACAGCCTATCATTTAAGGCATCTTTGGTCTGCTTAATCCCCTGGTTCCTTAGCATGGCAACCTTAAAGTGGATGTGTCCTCTGCTAAAAATGGAAAGCCAGACAATGGAAGGTTTTTATGAAACAAGGACAGATGTAATGTAACTCTGTCCCTTGAAAACAAGCATGTTCTTTCTGGTCTCATTTGGGGCACACTGACAGGAGAGCTTTCTCACCACCATCTTTCCACGCGGGCAGATGACAGACACTGCGGCACATGGCCACAAAACTGTAAAAATAGTGTTCCAGGCTCTCATCTGACTTCTTGTCCAAACGGGATATGATGCGGAACTGTGTCCAGTCAAAGATTTTCTTTTCCTGATCATAAACAACACCGAAGGACGACACTGCTCTGTAGAAGTCTGCTTGCTCTCTCCTGGTCCACCTGAGGTTTAATCAGAAAGGGAGAGTGAGCTGTCTTCCTGCTTTAAAAAATAAGCCAACAGCTACTTACTGAGCACCTACTGGGGAGCCCATGAAGTCAAGAAGGCAGGTAGAGCTGCTCTGCCTATGTTATCATTTATTATTTCTATTTAAGTTAATATGGGCTGAGAGGCTTATAACAAAAATACCCTATCATCCTACCATGCTCAAATCTTTCAGTTCTTCTGGTATTTTACTCTCTATTTCAAAAGTGTACATACTTGCTAACTCATGATTTTTCAATTTTAGAAATTACCTAATTTCCTCTTGTGGGAGATAAAGATTTAAAAAATACTATGTATTTAAATATTTTGCCTATTTTCCCCAGTATAAGAACATAAAATCACAGTGTCTGGAGGGACCATTCAAACTATTAAATTCACCTCTTTCATTTTATAGAAGAGGAGGGAAGTGGCTCCCGCAGCTGCACAATTTCCCTGAATCACTATCTTAACTTTGCTTTCTTCCAGTTTCATGTAGTCAGGTTGTCCCTATTATGTTGTCCAGGACACAAAAATTCTAGTCTTTACATCTTGAAGGGTTAAGACAATGACTTAAGGGAGAGAGATGATAAATCACCAGTCTTTATGAGTGGCTCTTAAGCATGCAACTCTCTACTCAAGAAGTCAGTCTAGGCATGAGGCAAGGGGGTCAACAGAAAAATGAAAAGCAAGGAAGAGGGGGTTCTAGGTCTTCTCTTGGGAACTGTGAAGGATAGGAAGTGTTTCCCTGAACTGCCAAATTCCACAAAGCTAAAATGAGTACATAGAAGTAATTGAATTCACTACATGAAGGTGTTTTTTTATTCTTATTCACTGAATATTACAACAAAGAGATGGGGAGATGCAAAGACTCAAGGAACCGCAGATTTGTTGCTATTTTCCAGTGGCCATCACACCCAGGTGGCCCTGGCGCTCTGTAGCTACTTTTAGCCTAATTCTTAGATGGGCAAGTAGCTCCTTTACACCTTTCTTCTGGGCATGTCATGGTACTTACTGCTTTCAGAGGCTTGACAAGGGTTGGTAGTTACAGGAAGACAGTTTCCGTGTACGCTATCCACTCTGCTGCTACCAGAAGCAAACATATGCCAGTGTGGTGTTTTTAAACCTCATCCCCAGAGTCCAGGTCCAAAGTAGGGAAGAGGATCAAGTTAGAAAATCATAAAAGTCTGGGATTGTAATCAGAGAGTGTTTTAGAGCTCACCAAATACCCCAGTCAGCATCACTTGGATGTTGGATTTAATGAATCCAACAGTATATGAGAACACTTCCTTCCAGCTATCAGCTTGACCTTTTATTTGGGGGCAGTTCAACATGCCCTTTAAGCCACTGGCTTTTACCTCTTTTGGGCTTCTTTGTTGATAAGATCCATTTCTGAGGTTCTCCTGAACATCTCGTCCTGGACCCAGTAGCCTTGGTTACTTGGTCCCAGAATTTCAGGTCGGCAGAGTTCCTTGCGGTTGCAGCGCTGGTAAACAGTGACCAGACGTCTGAGACGAGCTGTGAGAGCAGACGAAACTGGCCAGGGCGATTTGTCTGGGTCGGAGCCATCCTGGGCTTCAAACATCAGTGAGGATATTAGTATTTACAGACAGAACCAAGTCAGAGGTGATGCTATTGCTGTTGCTGTTTTGTTTTTAACAAAAACAAAGCTGATTCAATAACCTAGTAGCTGCTGCTTTATAACTAGCACAGGAGTTAGGCAGAGCTGCAATCTTGCTTTAGAGACAGCCCTAGGCTGTGGCCAGCTCTGTCATGTCACAAAACCCACTGTGCCTAGTTCTGCAGAGGCAGAACTTATTGGGGGACATTGTGGTAAGGAATCTGAACAAGCAGACCAGTGGCCTTCTCCAAATACAACTAAGCTTTTGTGTAGCTGGGGCTTCCAAATGCCACAGTGTTCATTAAATTTGAATTCAGAAAGATAAATAAACCAAACCAAACCAACCCCCCTAACTTTTTCCAAAAAGGGAAAAAAACCAAAAAACAAAAAAATCAAATCAGTGAAGCCATGATTCTTTTTTTATCTCTCAGACTCCACTCTGGTTTCAGGTGTTATTTACTTCACTTGTGACTTTCGATACCGGTGGAGAAGGTTGTCAGAGCCACTTTAAAGTTCCATGCGTGACTCCCAGAGTGTGACAGTCAACTTACTTGGCTTTTTATAAAAGAGCCTCTTTAAAGAACATCATTTTTATTACATATGAACTCCAGGATAACTACAAATGGGGACCTTACTTTTCTTTGCCTTCAGAAGGACACAGTCTCACCTGCCCGGCTGTCATCCTTCTTTTCACCAAAAATGCCATCACCTCCATCACTGGAACTCTCCTGGGGATAAATGAAGCCATACCATCAGCAAAACCGCAGCACAGAAGAGACTACCTTGGAAGCCCCTACACAGAAGGAGCCATCTTTTGCCCATGAACACCTCAAAGACTAAGACAGTTGCTGATAAAGCTTACTTAGGCACAGTTCTAAAACAGTCACAAAGCAGTGTAATGTAAAATAAGCATTATTTCCTGGAACCATGTGGAATGATTCCACCTTAGAGAATTAGATTAAGAAACGATGAACTGGCACCCTCTCACTGGCAATTACATTTTACCAGCAATATTTTAGCTGTGAATTTAAATATTTGTTTTATAATCATCACTTGCAATTTAATACTGTCATTTCACAAAGGCTGTGCCTACTTTCTTTTTTTTTTGCTTTGAAGAAGTACCATGTTCATGCTCATTATAGTTCGCTTACTTCACAGCAACAGACGCTATTTTCCTAAAACACGACTGCTCCAGACAGGAGACCTGATGGTGCAAAGCCCCAGAAATTCAAGTTTAAAATCATGATTTGAGGCTTCAAGCAAATCTGTAGTAGTATCACAGGCACGGAGCTGATCCAAGTTGGACCACTTGTCGAACTGGCTCTAATGGAATCCTTGACCCACCCTCTCTTGGTCTCAGGAATGGAACTTTAAAAGTTCCTACTGGAACCTATATAGCAATATAAGCAAATGTTGCCTCAGTAAAAAATATGCCATTAGGATAGCTACTATCAAAACAAACAAAAACCTGAAAGATAACGAGGATATAGAGGGTGAGGAAATGGAGAAAGTGGAATTCTGTGTACTGCTGGCTGGACTGTAAAATGGAACAAGTAGTTATGGAAAAGAGCATGGGGAAGCCTCAAAAATTAAAACTGAATTACCTTTGGAGTTTAGCAATCCCACTTTGAGTATATATCTACAAGAACTGAAAGCAAGGTCTCAAAGAGATATGTGTGCACCCAGGCTCACAAGAGCACTATTCACAATAGCTGAAGTGTGGAAGCAACCCAAGCATACAACAACAGGTGAATGATGGGGAAGCAAAGTGTGGCACATACATGGAACACAACATTATTCAGCCTTAAAAAGGAAGAATACTCTGACATGTGTGATGTAACATAAGGACTTTGAGAACAGCACGCCAGTTGAAATAAGCCAATCACAAAAGGACAGACACTGTATGGCTTCATTTACATGCAGAACCAAGAGTAGTCAGGATCCCTGAAGGCAGAAAGGTGTTGCAGGGGCTGGCTGCCCAAAATTGGGAATGGGGAGTTACTGTTTCATAGGAACAGAGTTTCAGTTCTGCAAGAGGACTCGAGTTCTAGAAATGGTGGTGATGATGGTTTTCCAACAATATGAATGTACTTAATCCCACTGAACAGTACACTTAAAAACAGTAAACCTTGTGTATTTACCACCATAAAAAAAGGAAGAAAACACTTTAAAAATTAATAAAATTTTCTTATATAAGACATGTAGGAGCTTGTAGATAGGAGTAAGTACTATTTTTCAAAGGGACACCATTTTTTAGAAGAAAACATCACTTTTGGACTCTCATCTTTTGTTTGACCTAATGAAGGGCAGAAACCACCTAGCATCCAAGCCAGGGCAGAGGCAGAGTCCAATCAGAGGAAGGGCCAGCTAATGGTGGTCAGCAGACTGTTTTGTGTGGGCTGCAAGATAGAAACTGTTTTTTACATTTTTAATGGGTTGAAAAAAAAAAAGGGGTGGGAGAAAAATATGCACTGTGCCTAGCCGTGGTCCCCAAGTCTAAGCTATTTACTATCTGGCCCTTTGTAGAACGTAATTGCTGCCCCCAGGACTCGCATACACAACAGTGACCAGGAACTAAAACAGAAGGAACTGACAGACACAACGGCCTTAATAAAGTTCACAAAAACACTCTCTTGGGCCCAATATCCTGGAAAGACCTGAAAGAGAAAACTCTGAAAAGGTACACAGGGCCAGGGGTGCATGTTCTGAATGCATTTCTCTCCCCGGGAAGCCAGAACGGCCTACGTCACTGAGAACCGCGTTACTTGGGCACTCTGCAGGACCCTCTCGGTGGCTTAGCTCAGTATCGGAGCTGCAGCTGCAGGGAGAAGCAACTACTATCCTCACTTTACAGACACAGAAACAAGTCCTAGAGAGGCTCTGTAGCTGCCCAAGGTCACATGGCTGGCTGGCTGCAGAACTTGTTTTCAAGCATGGGCATCTGATCTGAGAAGCCTGTGCTTTCTTTCAATCACTAACCTTATGGGGGGGGGGTGTTTGAGGTTGGGGGGTGTTGGAGGTTGGGGTGGGGGTGAGGGAGGAAAAAGAGAGCCCGGGTTGAAGAGCTGTCCTGGGAAATGAAGCATACATTGAGAACTGGAGAATACCAGCTTAATCTCCCTTCCTTGGCCCAGTTTCCTGCCCTCTAATGTCAGAAGATGTAAAGACCCAGGCAGATCTGTTGTGCCATTTTGAAGCCATCTTTTCCTACTATTTAGGTAGGAAATAAAATGAACTGGCATGCTTTAGAGCCTTTCCTGCCACAGATAACTTTTTTTTGCTATCCTCACAGATAGATTCTCTAAAAGCTGAATTTCTCTGAAAAGCTGAATTTGTAAACATAGCCACCTTTAGACTGAGACATGTCCTAAAGCCTATAAAACGTGGGAGTTGGGCCATGAAGCTATGATGCGTCTTCTTATGGTATGGGGAGCTGATGTGGCCATCACTGTGCCCCACATCCACAGGGGTAGCTACAGACCAGTGTGAGGTGGAGACACATGTACTCAGGTTTCCCTTCCAGTCCATCTAACAATTTCTGCTGGTGTGCAGTTAGTAAACACAAATGGCACTAGGTAAACTCTCCAGCAAGGAGAGATTCTGGTACCAACAAGTGCCTTGTTATGGAGCCTGCCCTTTCTGGGAGGTACTTCCTCTCTCTAGAAATAACAGAATGGAGAAGTCCCGGTTTACAGGTTGTCTGAGGGAAAGAAATGCGATAACCTGAGCAAGCAGCCCACCTTCTGTGAGTGCATGATGTGCTATGGCCGTGACAGACGAGGATCAAGGGGAGACCAGAGAGCCCTGCCCCCGAAGGAGCAGTCTAACATTCAGTATCTTCATTTCTGCCTATGTGCCTCAATGGAAGAAAGGCCACCTTAGAAGAGGCATGGACCAATCTTTTCAGAGGGAGGGGTCCCAGAGTGTGCTGACAACAGGAAGGCAAGTGGCTGTAAAACCCAATTTCTCCATCTAGAGGACAAACAGGGTCTGAGGCCGGAGGTCCACTGCGCTCGAGCTGCAGGACTGTTTGTGCAATGACTACAACTAGGTTTCCTCCTCTCCAGAACGGGGACACGGGTATTTCCTAGCTGAGGGCAAGATGCGTTTTGCCACCTTGGAAGTACTCAAATATAAACACTACTACTTGAGTTCAGAGACCCCTTAAACACTAATTCATGAGAATGTGGAGCTGCTCGGTGCCTAGCTGAATTTTTCTTACAGTTGGATTTGACCATTTGAGGCTTTTTTAAGTTTCCCTGCTAGAGTTTTGGACATGACATCATCCTTCACTCGCAGACTTCCTGTTTTGGAGGCGGCCTGTAGCGGAACTGCTGCAGGGCAGGGCGGGACGTGCTGATCACAACACGAGAGTGAGAGCTGCGCCCTGCTCAGCTTTCCCATTTCTGCTAAAAGAGAAGCAACCTCCCTCTGTACTAGGTCTGACAGACAAAGATTTCTTCATAATTCTGGGCTCCAAACCATTCCAAATACAAATAAACTTTTAAACTACCTGCTTTAGATCACTGTAGATTCACTGAGTCCAATACATCTGAAATCTTTAACTCTTCACAGATCAAAAGTTCTGGTATTAAAACACAAAGAGGGTGGGGAGGAGGGAGTAGCTTCTCTCAAATGTCCCTTCTAATGCCCATTCTACAATTCTCTGAATGCCACATTTTGGTATGATATAAAGAATAGCAGAGGAACTTAGGATATTTCACCTGAAGAGATTTAAAGAGATGAAGGTAGCTAGCTTGTCCTAAAGAACTAAAAATCCTATCAGAGAGTAAAGAACAGTTTTGTTTACTGTAGTACCAGAAAGAAAAGTAGACAGAATCTAACAGGAAGCTGGATTTCTGAGTCTGAGTAAATGCCATTCAACAATTAAAGAGGCTTCCCTGGGAGCAAGCACATTTGTCTTTATCCCACGGATCCTGGAAGTACCTAAACCTACTGGGATGACCCTGCCAGCAATGCTGTCGAGGAAACGGCACTCTGAGAGACTACCAGGAGGCATGTTAGGGCCCCTGCAATGCTGAGTCTGCCAACCTACTAACTGTTCCTCTTTCTATGCCCAAGTCTGATGAATTCTTTAACCTACCTGATCTCCCTGTGAACAGAAGCAGAAGGAACCCCCTAACTGGTGCCTTCAGTGCAGCAGTTACTGGGGGGCCAGAGAGGAGGGTGAATGTGTGTGGGTACAAAAGCCCTCATTGAGATTTTAGTTGTTCTCTATCTTTGTTATTTTAGCATGTGCATTAGAAATCAAGCTTAGTCAATTTATGTCTACCTCAACACTGGGAGCAGCCATTTTCCATTCCATCTGCCTTTGATTATTTTCTATAGTCCATATTTCAGAGCAAAATAAATAAAACAGGCATTAATTCTGTAATGAATAATAAAGTAGTTCCAGAGGTGAAGTTTAAAGCAGTTCCAGAGGCTAAGTTTACCCTATAAAGAAACATAATTCCTATACGGTAAATTAAGTTATTTTTATTGATTCTGCCACAAACTTCTCAGTGCCCAGATCTCTCCCAAATCGAAGACTGACTAATAAGCCTATAAAGTTTAATGCGAACAGATTCACAGGCCTGCCCTGCTGCTGGTCTGGTGGCTACCTTCTCACAGAAGCTGCTGCTGGGAAGAAGGAGTGTCTATGTATTGTTGAAACACCTTCTGCTTTCTTGACAATGAAAAGAATACTTGATTAGGAAAAACAATACCAAATATCTAGAGAATATTTACTCTTCTGTCAGTGGAGAAATTTTCACAAAATCCTTTAATTTCCTGGGCCTAAGTTTCCTCAGCTCACAATGAGGGCAATGGCATCTGAAGTGCTTACTCTACATAGCTGAGTGGAAGATCAAATTAAACAAGTGTAAAGTGCTAGAAAGAGCGAAGCTCCTTATAAGGTTATTACTGTCATTTCTTTGCTACTTGAGTTGTCTCTACCAGAAAACAGCCCAAATTCCAAACAATAAGTTAGGGTCTGGACTAGTGAGACCTGCATTTTAATTGTTGAGACCAGAACCCAAGTCCAAGATCTGAAGCTCCATGCTGATTTGGTTCATTCCACTGCTTCTTAAACCTTAGGGAGATATGAAAATTTATCTTTGAAAATAATTATTTCCTACTTTGGGAAAGTGATGTCACTGTTAACTGTTGTTGGAAATCAAAGATGCTGGAGCTGAAGTAACTGAAGCAAAAGAAAAGAATCATCACTTCCAGGTGGCGATAAGAAAAAGAAATTATCCTGGGATGGAGTCAGCTGTCACAAACCCATGAAATTCTAACAGCTCACTGATTCTACTACTCAAAGCCAGAGAATGTGGTAAAATGATTCTGGGACTGAAGTAGGTTTCAGTCTTAGATGCAAAGTCCCAGAAACTATTTTATAAAGTGTAATGCAGACTTCCGAGGAACAAGGAAAATACACATTTCCTTATTCCTCAAAGTACAACTAAAATCCCTAGACATTATATATAAGACAATTATAAGAAAACTCTGAAAGAGGAAGAAAAAATCGACCAACTTGGGACCTTGGGAGCCAAGGGATGACACGGTGTAAATTCCCTGTTTTGTTTCAGCCTTACACATCCCAGAGTTGGAGCCAAAGGAGCCGGCTACCTGGAAATGCTAAAAGCTACAAACAAAACAAAAAGCATCAACAAAGTTTGTTATGTCTAGCAAGGACTAGGAAAGGGACAGGTTAAGAACACATAAGATGTTAATATAATACCCACTATTCTTCAGCCCAACGACATAGATAAAACTGTGCCTCCCGCTTCCATTCCATTAGGCCAAGTGGGGAGCCTTTGTTAGGCTCTAACAAGCCAGCCATTCCCCTGCTGGGGTGGTGAGAAAAATTCAAGTGGGGTACCAGGACTGTCATCCCTGATAGGTAATAAAAATAAGGCCCCCCACCTGTGGTGTCAGCAAAGGCAGTGTGGGAGCAGAACTTCCATTCCTGCCAACAGTAATGAGAAACGCATGCCTGGTACCAGTGAGGGCTGATTGGGAACATGAACTTCTACTCCCACCTGGCAGTACCAAGTTCCAACTACAAGTGGGGTGTCAGAGGTAGTCAGCTGAACAGAAAGTTTAAGTGAGCTCTACATTTTCATAATACCTAAAATGCCCAGGTTTCAGTAACAAAACAAAACAAAACAAAACAAAACACTTATAATACCAAGAACCAGGAAGATCTCAAACTGAGTGAAAAAAGAGAATTAACAGAGGCCAACACAGATGACAGAGATCTTAGAATTAGCTGACACAAGAATTTAAAGCAGTTTCAATGAGCAATTCTAGACATGTTTACACAAATGAAAAAACAAAGTTTCAGCAAAGAAAATAATCCAAAAAAGAACCAAAGGGAAATTTAAGATTTGAAAAAAACATTATAACCAAAAAACAAAACAAAAAAACAGCAAAAAACTTTCATAGACAAGCTCAAGAGCAGAATGGAGGACAAAGAGAAAATAACCAGTGAACTTGAACATAGAAAAGAAAGAAATAGCCAGCCTGAACAACAGAAACAGCACATATCAGGCAATGCCTTGATACTGTGTGCTCCTGACCTGCACCTCTTCTGGCCCTTTGTCAGAGAAAACACTCCTCACTGGACTACAGCAAAAGAATAAACGTACAGATTCAAGACACTGAGCAAACTACAAAAAGGCTGACTTCAAAGACATTCACAGAAAAGAATATCAAAGTTCAAATTCTGAAAACTAAAGACAATGAAAAACATCTTGAAAGCACCAAGAGAGAAAAGATACCTTAGAGGAAAAACAATGTAAACAAGACTGTGTGCTGTTGGCAGAGAGAAAACAACAGACAATGAAGAAAATAGAGATGCTAGAAATAGTCACACAAATATGCCCAACTTATTTTCAACAAAGATGAAAAAGAAATTCAGAGGACAAAAGGTAACTTTAAACAACAAATGGTTCTGGAGCAATTAGGTTAAAAAAAAATCCTCAACCTAATTCTCCCCAGTTGTATGAAAATTAACTTAAATGTAAAACTATAAAACTTTTAGGAAAAACAACAACAACAACAAAAGAAAATCTTTGGCAGATACATCCAGAGAGATGATCCATAAAATATTTATAAAAGATCCATAAAAGGAAAAATTGATGTATTAGTTGATCAAAATTAAAAACTTTTGTTCTATAAAAGACAATGTGAATAGGGTAAAAAGACAAACTACAGGGAGGTAGAGAATATTTGTAAACCACATACCTGACAAGACTATATCTGAACTAGTAAAGCATTCTCAAAAATCAACAGTAAAAAAAGAAACAATACAATTGTAAAATGGGCAAAAGACATGAAGAAACATTTCACTGAAGACAGATATATGGCAACTAAGAACATAGTAAGATGTTCAACATTTTCAGGTGTCAGGACAATGCCGAAATATCACTACATACTCATCAGAATGGCTCAATTAAAAAATAGTGCCAACACAAAAAGCAGCGAGGATGATGAGAGTGTGAAATCATTCACACACTGCTGGCAAGAATATAAAGTAGTATAGGCACTATGGAAAATAGCTTTCAGTTTCTGAAAAAAGCTAACCATATGTAGCTACCAGATGAACCAGCAGTCTAGGCCTCGATATTTAGCCCAGAGAAGTGAAATCGTATATTCACACAAAATCTTTATGCAAATGTTCATAGAAGTATTTGTAATAAACGAAAAGCGGCAACAAGCTGGATGTGCTTCAGTAGGTGAATGGTGAAGCAAACTGTGGCTCCATACCATGGCCTGCTGCTCAGGGATAAAAAGGGTCAAATTACTGTTACAGTAACACTCTGGATCAAACCCCAGGAATTACACTGAGAGGAAAAAACCAATTCCCAAAGGTTACATATTGCAGGATTCCATTTATATAATAGTCTTAAAATAACAACATTATAGAAATGATTGGGTTAGTGGTCGCCAGGTATTAAACAGGAGGTGAAGGCAGGAAGGAGGGAGAATATGGTTGTAAAACTTGAAGGATCTTTGTGGTCAAGGAAGAAAATGTATTTTATATCTTGACTCTGTCAATTGTGATATTGTAGACTGTTTTTCAAAATGTCGCTAGGGTGGGAAATTGGATAAAAGGTATATGGGTACATTCCGTATTGTATCTTATAATTGCCTTCAAAAGTTATGGTTATTTCAAAATCAAAAGTTTCATTAGAATAAAAGTGCAATGCAGTCTGTTATGCTGACATAACTGTTGGGGAAAATGCAATGTAATTGCAGTAAAGCAATCAAGTTTGCCAAGATGAGGATTTCTTCCTTGATATCAAAGACCTTGTGGATTACCAATACAGTAAATCTGGCTCACCATTTGTTTCTGGAGGCCATCTAATTTGTCTTCAGCATTGTCTTCTTTATCTGTGTTAACTCTAGAAGTTAAAAAAAAAAAAAAAAAAAAAGCAAAAGTATCACATACCATCTAAGAGCTACTTGAAACAGGATGAAAATTCCCAAACTCAAAGGTAACATTACAAGCTCCTTTTCTCCAGTTTTTTTTAACATCTTGGTTTTTCCAGGGTTCTCACTTCTGTGGGTAAGCAATTCCCTCCACTGAGACGTAAGCATGACGACTCATGATCTACTCATCCAAGTTCAGAGGCTCATCAACAATGATACTGCCAGAAAAAGGTAACTACTGTCCATCAAGAGCTATATGAATATGTGGTTCTAATCAAAGAATAGACTTAAAGGTTGTGCAAACCAAGCCAGTCCTCAGATCACACACAGTCACTTACATTTGGGCAACAGGCACTTCTTGGAAGGGAACTCCGGAGGGACTGCTCAGGAGGAAGGAGGCTCCTCCTTTGCCACAGACAACCGCCTAGAGTTAGCTGCCTTATGCCTTCTCATGAGCTTGGCTGTGCTGATGCCAATCTAGTTTTCATGCTTCCATTAAAGACTGACTAAAGTATTCCTATTCCAAAGCCAATTTCACACTTGCTGCTCAGATCCTGGAGAGAGGAGAACCTGCTACCTTCACTGCTTAGCGACAGAAAGGAACCCATCCCATAAAAATACAAGCTCCATGCACAACCCAGGTAGGGTTTTACCTGACCCAGTGAATAATAATATTAGCATCACCAGTTACTTGGGCATTTGTTAACATCTCCTTGAATACATCTTTACTACGTGCATACAAAAAGCACTTCTGGGGCAGAGAATATTATGGTAACTAAAGTGTTCACTAGGGGTTAAGGATAGGTGGAAAGGCATTTTACCCTTTTCTCGGTTTTGGCAAATGGCTGGGGGCTCTGGCAATGCCATGCCCTCATGTCCAGCCCTGGCCACAGATGTGGACAATGGAAAGCAGTATCTGCTACTTTTGGGGAGAAGACTGAGCCAAAAGCTTACCAAGCATAAGCTAAGGGATACAGGCTGTATTTTCCAAATACATATACTTGGGAGAACCAAAGCTTTTGGCTCTTTGTTTAGCTTTCCACCTTTGGGGGTGATGAGAATAGTAAATAAAACTCAAGAGAATACTCTTCTATACTTTTTTATAAACTGCCCGTGGACAAAGTCTAAATGCCATTGCTGTAAAGCAATGGCTCCTAAATCTACCTTATTCATGGATCATGCAATCCTTAAATAATGTTGGAATTTCAAGGTCAGGAATTCTGTACTTGCTATGTGTCTTCTTAACTTTCTGCCAGGTAGGAGAGGTCTGAATTTTTCCTTGAGAACCCTGGGACCAGACAAGAGAAAAGCCTGTCTGAGGAGGAGGCTGGATGGTGGGCGTCGTGGGGAACCCATGGAGAGCAGAAACTGGTATTTGGTTCAAAGTCCTCTGAAGTTAAAGAAAAGGTCTGAGGCTTATCAGAATGTAACCAAAGCAGCAATTTGGGAAGGTAACTCCAGCAGCACATGGCTTAAAAAGGATGTCAGACTGTGGGGAAGAGACCACAGAGAGCTGCATCTCGTGGAAGGGGTGACAGGCTTGGGGCACGGAATGTCACCTCACGGTTGGCCCACACAGCTCCTCACCTTTCAGGAACTTCTGAGGTCCCATCCGTAGTGCCCTGTTCTGCAGAAAGGGACTTCTCATCTGGCATCCCGACTTTCTCCAGGAAGCAAAGTGCTGGGTCTGCTCGCATGGCATTGTACCTCTCATACCCTGATTGGGGTAATGAGAAGTGTCAGAAGTCATGTCAGAAGTCACAAAATCTGCCTTGGGCCCAACAGTCATTTTGCTTCCCTTATTAAGTAAGAGACAAAAGAAACCAATCAAAAATACTTAAAATTAATCAGATCCTGCAAGATTTTCTATCAGGGGAAGATCCCTGAGCTAAAGGACACTGCTAGGCAGTTCTTGATGCAGGGTGAAAGCTTGTACAAACAGACTGCGTCCCTAGAGAGCCGCAGACACAGAGAATTCTCACTTCTTCACTTCTTTTGGACAGTAAAGAGAATCAGGAAAGTTGAATTCAACACTTCTTTCCCCACTTCCCAATTGTGGACACCCTGTTACTTCCTGAATGGGTCTTGCTTTTTTATATTCACTTTAAGTCCACGTGTTAGAAAGGAAAGTTGAACAGAGGGACAACTTCAAGGGGTGAAATAGAAAGAGGACTACTGTGAAAGGTGGGTTAAAATGAACCTATTGTTGCTGAATCCTCAAACTCAGTATGAAATCCTAATCCACAGGCCTGGGATCTGGAATTGCCCTTCGGCACATCCCCAAAGTCAGCAACAGATGGGGTATATCTGACCTAGAAGAGAGACCTCAAAAGGTGGCAAAGTAACAAAAGTATCTTACCTTTAATTTTAAAAAGCTCAAGTGAAGCAGTATATGCTTCTTTTGGGAAAAGACTGTGCCAAATGCTTACCAAACATAAGCTAAGGGTATTTATTGTATTTTCCAAATGTATGTTTTTTCATTGTTATTACTGTTGAATCAAATGTAATCTTGTAAGACAGTATCTTGTAAAACATCCATATCTATTGGTATGTCATACTACCTTGGGGCAAACTCCTTCATGGTCACAAAAACCCTTTCCATGTTGCCACCATTACACAAAGTCAATTTCCTGCTCTGTAGCATGTATAGAGAGCCCATCACTGGGGGCGGACGATGCCGCAGGAGAAGCAGTCTGGCTGCTAGTAGCCAACTTCACTTGACTTTGTGGGTATTTTACTACTATATTGGTTTTTATTCTAACATCACACTGATGCAGTTCAATCCTTTACCCTGTTGGCAGCACGTGGTATTTTCTGCTTGGGGAGATGCTGGTATTTCATCTTTTAATTCAAAGTGACTCTCCTGTTATCTTTATGTCCAGTGCTGCATGCATGGGGCACATGGCAAGAGAAACTGCAGTGCCTTATGTTCTTCTTTATTCACTTAATTCCTTAGGGCGATTATTTGATTACTGCAATGAGACTCTGGGCTCCCTATGAATAGAACCTGTGTCTGCTTTTACTAATCATTTCATGTTCAGTACCTGGCACAGGCTGGACACGCTACAGATTTGACAACTGACTGGATGACTCAGTTCTGCCCAGTTCTTCCAATAATCATTGTAGGAAAAGGTAGTCTTATTCTCTCCCCATGTTCTGCCTCAGCTCAGATCAAAACTGTGATTTTCTCAATGTTCCTGCTGTCTTGAGAAAATTTCTGCCGTTGTTTCCACCTGTCCTTCATGAAAAGAGGGCTGCTTTGTCTGATAGCTGAGATGGTGAAAGTTTCTTCAGTGGGCCCTTTACTATTAGGGAAATGAGTGCCCTGGCCTTGTTTGTTCTGTGTCTGACAGGGCGTGGAGCAGGCTGGGTTCCTCCACCTGCCTACTACTGAGGTACATTTCTACTCTTCAGACTTACTCCTGCCGTGTGTGGGTCTGAAGTCTAGACAGATTTGTCTTTCTCACTCAACTATGGATCTGGAGGTGAGGAAGAGTGATGATTTAGTTCCCTAGAAAGCCCGACCAACTGAAAAAAGGGCAGTAGGAACTGTGATAGCACTGTGAAGAAACAAGCAGTAAAATGACAGGCCTTTGTGGGGGTGTAGGCTGCTTGCCTCTTCATTTAGCATAAATGTTCTTAAGAGTAAGAATAGAAATACTGAAATTCATATCTTCATGAAAATTTCATAAATCCAAGTTGCCCTATAGGGGTGACAGTCATTTAGTGCAATTGAGAGCTGTCAAGAGTATTATTCAGAACAGGTTTGCTGCAGGGTCTGTCTTGCTGCAAGTTGAAGCCCCAAAGACGAAGCCAATTCTTCCAAGTGTGCCAGCTCAGAGATGGAACCACTGCTATTACTTTTTTGATTTAAGCAGCTTTGTGGCAGACTATGTCTGAGGTGGACAAGAATATTCACAAAACCTCAGCTAATGAACTGTTGTGTGTCTAAGAAAATGGCTGCAGCACTATAGCAGATACTTATGTCTCTAAGGAATGGAAGAGAGAGAGGGGGTTTCCTGATAGATTCATGCAGGATCTGATTTGGAATCTGGAAGACTCCAAGGAAGATAGATTCAAGAGGTCAACTACAGGCATCTGTCCAATCTAGTCTAAGTTAACTCCAATGTTACTATCCAACTACGTGGGTCTGACACTATCCAAGAGGTGAGCCAGTCTGCAGATGTGGCTTAGGACTGTCCCCAAGCACTGGGCATAGAGGCTGAGTTTCCCTCATCTTTATAGCCTTCAATCCTAACACCAGAATCCAAGTTTTGAGGGAAATCCTCATTAAAAGATGTATAGCATGGTTGTTCAAGAATTCTACTTGCAGTGCATGTGTTAACCTTCCAAAGGCAGAGCAAAAAGTCAAGAACAGAAAGTGAATAGCTTCAAACACCTATTTAGCACCAAGCACAATTCTAAGCAGTTACCTATGGTACCTCGTTTAATTTTCAAACAACCTTCCAGGCAGGTTGTTGTGATACCATTCTCCCCCATGGTACAGGTGAGGAAAATTCTAAGAGAAGCTTACAATGTAAGTAAAGTGACAGCTAATAGCAAAAGACAGATGTACCTAATTTTTCTTTAAACCTTGACCTCCAGTTGAGAATTTGTTAAATCACTTGGCAGGAACGGTGTGTACCAGCCACACCACAGTGACTGCCATCTGGCCCTTCATTATTAATTTTAATAGGTGGCTGAAAGCGAGGGCAGGGGTTTGAACAGAGGTAAGAAGAAAATGGGCACTTATTTAAGTTTTCCCACTATTCAAAAACCTCTCAGTCCCCTTTAGTGTCTTGGCTACCATAGTTAAAAAAAAAAAGGAAAAAAGAATGGCTGTTCTTTTAATCCTTAAATTTTTATAACAATTGGGCAAAAGATGCACACTAAAATAAGCTTAGAACTATATATACACGACATGCTAAAACCTAACATCGTCCCCATTTACTTATTTCTTCACTCAAGAAACGTTGGTGCCCACTATGCAGCAAGCACCATGACAGACACTGGGCCTGTAAGAGCACAGCAGGCAGACCTGTGTGGCAAGGAAGACACACACTGAACAAGTTCTTTGCAGGCACAGTCACCCTCCCTTTTGTAGTTCCTCAATGACATTAGCTTTTATCACATTTTCATGGCTACCATATTCATCTCATCAAAATTCTGAGAGCAGAGGTGGGGCTCTACTTTGTAACAGAGACATGCAATTATGGAGATTTTCAGGAAAGAAAAAAACACAAGGAATTACACACCATGTTTGAACACACCAATCAAAAGGGACTTATCGGCCTCAGCATCCCACCAATCCACTGGGATCTCCACATAGTCAATGTCGGGCAGAGGCACTTCCAGCTCCCTGTGGGACAAAGGGCGTGGACTCAGTTTCAACACAGAAGACACACATGAGCTACTGCTCAACCCTGGTATTAAGCTCCCTCTCCGCATATTTAGATGCTGAAATAACAAGTGGAAGGATTCAGAAGATTGGGGCCACGGTCCTCAACCAGGGCTTTGCAGCACCCAGAGAGCTATTTCCTCATGTGGACCTGACTCCAGGCTATACCACAGACTGACAAAGGCTCTTGACACACCTCTGGGAGAACTCACTGCCAGTCAGTCTGGGTGGGGTCTTGGAATCTACTGCATAAAGTAGCTCCGATGTGCATCTTCAGTTAAGAACTCAACAAAAACCATCAAAATATTCGTCATTTGAAGTTGAAATACCTCCCAAATGGTTGAATTCATACTATATCATACACTTGTGAAGAAAAAAGCAGTCAAATGACAGTGCCCAAATCACCTTGGTTCAACATGGAGAGCTCTCAGACACTGAGAACAAGACCTCCTGCTACGGCACACGTGCGCTCTGAAGAGAGCCTTGCAGAGGACAGGAGGCACCTCCCGCCAGTGATCTGCTCATGTTGTGCTGGGTCAAAATTGACACAAATTGTGTTACTCCTGGCCAAAGAGTGAGCACACTTGCCACGGTGAGCAAGCATGCAGGGACTGGCAGTTTTGTGTCAGCAGCCCTGGCAGGAGTTTCTGTTCAAGTTCTGATCCTTAACACACTGACCGCAGTCCTTACTCTTTGAAGGCTTTGGGGGGAGAACATGGACCTGGATGGACCCTCTCTCCCACCACCCAGCTGCCTGGGATGATTTCTCTGCAGCATTTGAACCTCCTTCTTTAATTACGCATTTCTTGTGACACAGGGCTAACTGCCCTTCGCAAGACCGAGCTACTCTGTGCAGATGGAGTTGCCGGGCAGCACTCCCTATTCTGGCTTCACTGCGGGGCTCACTGCAGTGACTTTTCTTGGATGAATTGTTATCCATACCTCAAAGCAGCTTCTACACAATTAAGTGTTATACCTGAATAGGACTGGTGAGAGCCAAGACTGAGGAAAAGAAGGAAGAAGGTGGGCAATGGACTAACCCTCTCCAAGTTCCACCTGGCTTTCATCCATCTACTGGTCTACGAAAACACGTAACAGGGGAATGATTAAGGTCAGGTAGATTATTTCTAGCAGGTAACAGGTTGAATTCAACCAGTATTTCAGTTTCTAAGAATACAGCATTTGGCCCTCCCTGGTGGCTCAGCAGGTTGAGTATCAGCACTATGAAGCTATCCACAGTCATTGTAGCACGAGTTCAATCCCCGGCCAGGGAGCTTTCCACATGGCGCAGCAGACCTCTCCTGCCATGCCTGCTGCTCCCCTCAGCAGTGTACTTCAATGGATCTGCCTGTTCTGCTCCCACTGTTTCTAGTGAATCCTCTTACCACCCCACACCTCTGGCCTACACCCCAGTTCTTATATGCATAAATAAATAAAATCTTTAAAAAAAATTAAAAAATAAATAAAAAGAAAAAAACATAAAGAACATAGCATTTGGATTTGCATTTATACAACTTGAACCCAAACACCCAACCTCTCGATCCCTTGTAGAAATGACTACCTTAACTACAGAAAGCACATCAATAGCAGTCACTGGGATGGCTGATCATTACAAACTGCTGTCAATGCCCTTCACCTCTCTTCTCTTTTAGGGCTCCCATTGCACTAAGCCATTAGCATCATCCAACGGAAAGAAAGAGAAGAAACCATGGTCCCAGGTAATCTCAAAGCAAGGTTCAAAGGCTAACACTTCCGGTACCTTTTGGGAATGACAGGGACAAAGAAAACTATACATCTGGGGAAGACGAAAGAGGCTGTCTGTAAACAAGGACACCTGTAAACAAGGACAACAGGCTGACCATCTCTACAGCATTGGAAACACTAACTTATAAAACTGTGAAACTAGGCAAACAGGTCACAAGGTACTAAATATTAATAATCAGATTAATAAATAAAGGCAGGCCACTCAAATGTAAAAGAGCACCAAGGCCAGGGCCCCCTTGGTGGTACAGCGCTTAAGCGCGGCACTGTGGAGCTGTCGGCAGCGGGGACAAGAGTTCAATGCCCGGTCAGGGAGCTTCCCACATGGCACGGCAGACCTCTCCTGCCCCGCCCGCTGCTCCCCTCAGCAGCGTATTTCTGTTGATCTGCCTGTTCTGCTCCCCGCTCTGTCTCTGGTGAACCCTCTCGCTGCCCCACGCCTCTGGCCTATACTCCAGCTTGTGTGCATAAATAAATAAATCTTAAAAAAAAAAATAGAGCACTAGGGCCAAGAATGGGATTCTGAGTAATACTTCCAGTTTATGCCTGTCAGATCAAGTATATCAAAGCAGTTAACATTCATTTCACAATGACTAGTGAAGATAGAGAAATTATTGTTTTAAAAGCAATGTTACACTTTGGGGGGCAAAAAACTAACCAAAAAAACCTTATCAAAAGCTGTGTTTCTATAACTGTTTTCTTCTTTATTACACTAGTGGGAGATGTGGCTGAACCGTCCTCATGCTATGCCCTACACCCTGGGTGGGATTACGGGCCTCTTGAAGTGCACACAGATTTGTTCATTTCCATGCATAGTACTTTATGGCAAGTCTCGACGACTGAGAGCTGAGGGTTTACCTGGCAGGAGTTCCCGCAAATGCTTTATCAGCTGCTTCTCCCAGTATTTCAGCTTTTAAGTAGTACAGCATTCGGACTCGCAAAAGCACCCTATAAAAAGTGGACACATTAATGAAGACCCATTAGAACCTATAAGCTATGAACAGTCTATGAACTGCCACCCCCAAGTTGACACAGGGAAATTCTGGGCATTATCATGTCATTAGTTATACGTAGCAATATATGAGAAAGCACGAGACAAACAAGAAATTAGGTATCAATGGCAGACACTAGAGCGGTCCTCCCAGTTTTATACAAGGAAATGGGTCTCATCAGTCATTTGTTGGCTACATGTGCATCCCAGTGACAGTAGAAACAGACAACACTCCTCCTAATTCCTGAAGAAGTACTCACCCCTTCCACTTGGCTACAGTGCCCTCCCAGGCCTCCAGGAGGCTGGACAGCCAGTTACTAGTTTATTGACAAGTGAGTTGAACTGTGCTGCTTTCACACGGTTTCACTTGTACTTAGTAAATATTTACAAAAACCCTTTTTCTGGCAATACTGCCAGAGTAATACTATTTTCTCTCCTGGGGTGCTCAATTTACTGTCATTCTGCACGGAACACACTCAGGTAGCATGGGAAGTACCAGACATGCCTGAGACAAAGCAACAAAGTTATCTGTTGGGCCACTACTGGCTGGCTACTGTGAAGCACTTACAAAAATAAAAGTTCAACCCTGTTCCTGAGGAGCCTGTGACACTCTGAGATGAGACCAACCACTGAGATGATACAAAAGATGACAGTGGGGGTCGGAGGGTGGAGGGAAGGTTCAATGATGTAAAAATCAAGGTCAAGTAAGGGCAGATACAGAGAAGCTGACCATGTTCACCAGATGCTGCCTGTCCAAAGCTAAGTTGCAAAGAGGTTTAGAAAGAGCACTTGTAACTTGATCAATACCAATCAAGTGTAAAGGCTAGCCATTAAAAATAAAAGCCCATTTACATATAATTACATAGGAACTGATCTCCACACAAGTTGTTTTAAAAAGAGTGAGCACTGACAATATGTACTGTATATATAAATTTGGAAGATAAAAGGAGGCCGTACATTCACATGCAGAGTATCTCTGGAAGAACCAGGGTTAATAGTGATTGCCTCTGGAGAGGGGAACTGAAGGTAGGAGGAAATCTTAATTTTGACAAAAATTAAAAAAACCCCAAAGTATCACCTATTCAAAAGATGTTAATGATAGAGGACTGAGCCTCTAAGAAAGCCTAATTTCTTAAATTGGGGTAGAAAAGGTGACTGTGGGTTCAAGTTGCAGGTGGCAATACACAAAGTTAGAACTTTTAGATGGGAAAGAATCCTTACGGTTCTGGTATTTCACCATTCCTTACCTCAGCTGTCAACTGACTCAAAGATTACCTCAGCTGTCAACTGACTCAAGGAATTCTGAGATTTTTTCCCCCTTAAATCTCAGACAAAGAGAACCCTAAGAATCCATGACCGTTTCTAATTCTGCTACCTAGCTGGCAGTAACTGATAGCCTCCTTAATAAGAACTGCAATGAGGGTGTGTCAGATATAGAATTCCTACCTGCTCAGATCTAGAACAGTCAGAGTAAGGCTTTCCTGGAGATATAAGATAGAGCTATTTCAGCTGGTATTATAAAACTAAAAAGCTTCTGTACAGCAAGAGACATTAACCAAAGCAAAGAGACACCCTACTGACTGGGAGAAAATTTTTGCACTCCATTCAACAGATAAGGGACTGATCAGAAAGATCTACAAAGAACTCACATGACTCAACAAAAACAAACAAAAAAATCCAGTCAAAAAATGGGCAGAAGAACTTAAAAGACAGGTCTCCAAAGAAGAAATGCAAATGGCAAACAGGCATATGAAAAAATGCTCAACATCCCTCATAATCAGGGAAATGCAAATCAAAACCACAATGAGATACCACCTTCGAGCAGCAAGAATGGTACATATTAAAAAAAAACAGGAAACAACTAATGTTGGCAAGGATGTGGAGAAAAAGGAGCTCTCCTATGCTGCTGGTGGGAATGCAAACTGGTCCAACCTCTATAGAAGGCTGTATGGTGATTCCTCAAACAACTAAAAATGGAGCTTTCATACAACTCAGCAATTCCACTGCTAGGAATCTATACAAAGGACACAAAGACAGTAACCCAAAAGGACACATGCACACCTATGTTTATTGCAGCACTATTTACAATAGCTAAGATATGGAAACAACACAAATGCTCAAAAATTGATGACTGGATCAAGAAGATATATTACATATACACAATGGAATATGATTCAGCAATCAAAAATGATAAACTCATGCAATTCGCAGCAACATGGATGGAGCTAGAAGGGATAATGTTCAGCGAAATAAGTCAGAAGGAAAAAGAAAAATACCAAATGATTTCACTTACAGGAGGAATATAGGGGAGCCAAATAAGAGATGAGGAGAAGAAAATAATACATAAAACAAAACAAAAACAAAAACTACTAGGCAACCATAAATAAAAGACATTCTGCAGGGGAGGAGGAGGGAGAAGGACCAAAACGGGGGAGAAAAGAGCACAAGGGACTATGGTGATGGGTCATGGGTGAATTGGGGTGGGAAACCTACAGGGAATATACAAAAAATGTAAAGGATTTAAATAAAAATAATTACAAAAAAAGGAGCTGTTTCTCTAAAGAGAGGTAAATGTACTGACACTTGGCAGTATCCATAGTATCAGAACAGAATTTAAAGCCAATAGTGTTCTCTCATTCTCTGGTAAGAGCAAATCAATTCACAGGACAGATGGACAATTCCACAGAGAGCCACCACCTCCCAGAGTGAGATGATGACCTAGCTGCATCTGCTCCAAGGGAGGAGCTTAACTAGGTTACACTGGCCAAACAAAACCCACAAATATTCTGGGCGGCAGTACTGCTGTTTCTTTCATCTCTTAAAAAAAAAAAAGTTTTGTTAACACGAAATATACTCTCAGAAAGCACACAATGCATAAACATACAGCCTGATGAACGCCTATAAACTGGACACACATGGGCATCCAGCAGGAAACAGAACACTGCAGAAGGGCCCTGGTATTCCCTTTCCAGTCACCCCCACGCCCAACGAGACCCCCCAAATAGATCCGTACTGTCCTAAGCTATTAGAAAATAGCTCAGATTTGAAGCAGATGCTTTTTAACTCTTGAAAGTTCTTTTGAGAACAATTTCACTTCCCTAAATGTTACACTGTTAGTAACAAATAATGCTTTGAGTACTTACTATGTGCCAGATTAGGCTTAGTTCACTAAATCTCCATAATAATGCTGAGGTAAGATATATTAGCATCCTCATTTTCTAGATGAAGTTTCAAAGAAGGTATTTGCTGATAACGGAGCCAGGATTTAAATCCAAGCAGTCCTAACTCCACAGAGTCTGTACTGACACCTGATCTGATAGCGGGATGGCAGTCAATTTGCTAATAAACAGAATGAACAATTCTAAAAGCTCACAGTTAACGTATGCTGAAAGAATTCT
The DNA here is from genome assembly GCA_004024925.1 of Scalopus aquaticus. Lineage (NCBI taxonomy): Eukaryota > Metazoa > Chordata > Mammalia > Eulipotyphla > Talpidae > Scalopus > Scalopus aquaticus. Next base: position 36,526 of record PVIJ01006193.1, read on the forward strand.
GGTCTATTCTCCACTGTACCTCAGATAGAACCAGGACCCAAGATCAAAGATTTGAAGCTTCAAGGAAGCAGATTTTAGATTTAAGTTATAGACACTCAATAAATTAAATGAGACTTGCTGAGAAAAGGTGAACTGCCAACACTAGGAAGGCTCAAACAGAGGCTGGGTAAATCCTGTCAGGTCCCTGCCCGCTACACCGCTCACTGAGCAGGGAGCTGCAAGGCCCCTGTTGGCTCTGAATCTCTGGCTCACGTTGAGCCAGAAATAGAGGGGTTAGTTATCTCCTTCAGATTCAGAATAAACAGTCAACATCTTCAGACTCGGAGTGTCTGACTGCATTCTTCTCTGACAGCATGTACTATGGTCTTGGTGGTGGAAAGGGTGAGGAGTGCCCCAGATGTCAACATTTGGCCCTGCTCATCATCTGTGATCATCCCTGAAGGTGTCAAGGGAAGTTCTGTCAACTTTTCTAGCTCAGCTTATTTTCAGTGCTCCAGTCCCAAATCTGCAGCTGCGCAACAGCCAAATGCTGTTGCTCTAACTCAACAAGACAAAACCCTAGTCCTTTGTTTCTCTCTTCCTCTTTTAGTGAATGTAGCCACTCTGATTCTGCCATTGCTACGGGCAGCACCATCCTCCCAGCTTTTAAGGCTTAGAAGAACGGAGTTAGCTACTTTTGTATTCCTCATCATAGATTGAGAAACTTTGGATTTTTCTTCAGTTATCGTTCTCATATTTGACCTTTTCTCCCTTTTCTACAGTCAGTGCCCTAAACTAGGTCCCTATGACCAATGCTTAAATTAGGACAGAATTCTCCTAGCTGCCAATTCACCTCTAGGTTTACCTTATTCCATCATGCAAACTGTGAGCAGATTAATTTTTCTCCCCAAGTAACTTTTTGTTTTAACCATCATATATCTCACTTGTTGAAGAAATATGACTGCTTACTATTTCAGCAGAATCCTGCTATACAAGGTTTCCCACTGACGAACCCTCCCACCAAGCCAACCTCCACTTCTCTGTCTCCCACAGGGGGCTCTGACTCAGCCAAGCTGACAGGCTACTGGGTCCTGCCACAGTCAGACTCCACGATCAGCAGCAAGCACACGTCAAGTCTCAGTTTGAGACCTATTGTCTCCAAATAACTTGTATTTTTGTGCGTAAGAGTTTTCATTACAATATTGGGCATGAGACTTATTTTCAAATACTTGAAGGGATCAAGGGTAAGGATTAGACTTCATCTGTGAAAGAAAAAACCAACCCAACAACCGTAGAACAGTAGGTTGACAAGCAGGAAAAACCTAGCAAGGTATTGTAAATTATAAGGATAAACTCTCTAATCAGAGGCATGCAGAGGACTGCCTTCTGCCTGTCAGGAATGCTGGGGAGGGAAGTCATGCACAGCTTGGGAAGCTGGATTAGGTGGTTTCCAAGAGTCTTTTTCATTATGATAGATTTAAAGCACAATAATACAAATATCCATGTGCAAATATGTCAGTTTTGTGGCTAAGTGCTATAACTCCCTGAAACTAAAGTTTCTCTATCCTTTTCCTTTGTCCTCCACCTGATTCCTCAATTGTTATCCTACAGATAGAAACAGTATTACCTCAAATGCATGCCTAGCAAATAGCCAGAGGCCATGAGTGAGAAGAGAAAGCTGAAAAAGGAAGCAGCATGGATAGTGGCTGAGACCAGTGGCTGCAAGGCCAATCTTCTGTCTTTGCTAATGTGACCTCGGGGCCAGAGGAAGGGAAAGGAAAGGAGTGAACAGTGAAGTCACCATTGCCCTAGCTGGATTTTGAGTGTCAGATCAGAAGAAAGTTCTGGGTACAGACTGCTTTGGTAGAGAGAGCAGGTTTGGGGGGAGAAGAGATGTTGTTAAAGAAGTCAAAGAGGTTTCAACGTGACCCAGTTTAGGCACACATCCTTTCTCTCCAGGTCCTGCATGGTAGTGCAGAAGCATCAATTGATCTCCCACTGCCCTGGGGGCCGCAGGGTCTGAACAGTCTGAGAGGAGCCGCCACCAGGGGTGGGGAGGGCAAACACTTACTTGTTGCAGTGCTGTTTGAGGTGTTTCTTGTAGCCGTCATCATGCAAGACCACCTCAGGGTTGCAGGTGGCCAGCCAGTCAGCATTCTTTAACTCTGGGAGCAGCAGCTGGTTCTTCGTCTTCTTCCCCTTCCTCCCTCTGGGGACTGGAGCAGACAACCCTGACACAGAAAAGGCATTATGGGACAAGTGGGATAAATCCACTGGTGCCAGGACAGAGCTAAGCTGCGCAGGATGGTTCACAAGCAGTGCTGATGGTGAGATGTTCCTAGTGCCCTCCTCAGTAAACCTCAGGACCACTCAGTCAGGGATAGCAGTTTACTCTGTGAGGCTCAAGAAATGTGTGCTTGTACTTTTCAGGAACTTAGACCTCAGCCAGGGAAAAAGGAACACTTGGTCTGAAACCTGAAGGTGGACCACGGCCAAGCACAAGGAAGGAGAGGCACAGCACACACCTGTACAAAAAGGCACAGACAGAGGTGGGACAGAATGGAGACAGGCAAAATACAAACCACAGAGCCCATGCTTTGAGCCTCCAATTCAGAGCAGGACCCTGTGTGATGCTGAGGTTAGGTAGGATAGGAACATGGGAAACTGCAAAAGGGCCCAATTGTACTTAAAATACTACATATGACACTGGATGATTCTGAGGAAGAACTGCAGGCATCTCCTTCCTTTCCCACAGAAAACACTGAAATACATCTGAGAAATGGAAGTTCTCCAAAGAACAACAACATGGACCGACACAGGAAAAGTGATGCAATGCACACAACTTTGTGCTCTCAGACATGGGCTCACCTGAGTGGTTCTGGAGGGTCTGGGCCTGCCCATCTTTGGTAGGTGTGATCAATTCCCAAATGAAACTCTTGATCTTCTCGTCCCCCTTGTAATGCTTGACACAGTACACCAGCAGGGCCCGGCAAATCATCTCCATGTCCTTCTCATTCAGATGCCACTTGAATCGCCCATGAGTCAGGATGTCCTTCCAGCGGCCCCAGCTGAGCGGGGAAGGCGAGAAATGCTTTGAAAGCGGAAGGACCATACACACCCTCAATACTGCAGGACAAGGAGCCCCAAGTCCTCATTCCCTGTGGGGCCTATTGATCTCTCTCAGGGCTTTGTTCCGAAGGGCCGTTGAGGACGGCATGCTGGAGCATGCCGAATGCCACTAAGGTGACATGGACACTGGACACAGAGCTTCATATGGTCAGTAAAATGTTAAGAAGGGAAGGATGAAAATATCTGGAGCAGGGAATAAATGTGGAATTAAAACAGAGTCCAGCTGCAGTATTCAAAAGCAATGGTGAACTCCCAGAAGCTAAACCTTCTATTTCTACCAGAGCCAGAGCCCTACACAAATCACGCCTTAACTTTAACATCTGTTGCATATCCTTGGGGGACAAAAGCAGGAAATCAGTACCAGGCGGCAAATTAGTAACAGAGATCTGCTATGACAAGCATATGAGAAAGCCACAGCGCATCTACAATATGGCTGCAGAGCGCACACTGACTGTGGGGGAGGGGCTGTGGGCAGAAAGCACAGCTCTCTCCTGCTCTAACAGATACTCCATCACTTCAGGAAGGGATCCGAGAGACAGGATGAACCAATCTCAGAACTGAAAAGAAGAGGGGGAAAAACAAGAACAAATAGGCAAAGCCAATACCCACCCAAAGATGAGCAGGTTCTTCTCTACCCGGAAGCATTCAGCTCGGAGGTAGCGCCTGGTTTTGTCATTGAGGCGCCTGGACCTCGTGGGCCTTTCATCAGAGTCGCTGTCTAACTCTGAAAACTCCATGAGCTCATCCTCCTCAAAGGAGTTGTAATGTTTGGTCTGCTTTCGCACGCGAGGCCGGTCGATCACTAAGCTTTCCTAGAAAAAGAGAGGACTGTTGGGGAGAAAGCCCGTCTTCTCTCTACGCCCATGCAATGCACAAGACTCTTGGTGTTTCTCAGGGTGGATTTGGGAAATAACTGCACCCAGTCTCAGTGTCCAGCAGGAAAGGCTCTCCCAGCACACCTGCTGTGTCCACGCAAGCAGAGGGAATTCTCTGGGACTTGCTGAAGTTGGCATGCTCCCCAGCCCCCAGTGCTGTCTGCCACCATCTGCTGTTTCTGCAGTCACTCTAATGGGTATGGGCAGGCAGGCCCCCAGTGCTGAGTGGCAGTCTGCTCTTGCCAAGTAAGACCGGAGCAGTCGCCCCAGCTGTTCTGCCAGCATGCAGGGGCAGTCTGCGCTGGAGACAGGATGAGCTGCAGAATTCCATCTGCTCAGCAACTTTCTGAAGGCAAACACACATTCCTGCTGCTTCATTTTTTACTTTCCACTGGCACTAGCTACTAACCTTTTGTCTTTCACTGAAAACAGCATCCCCAGGTCAGGAACCTTATTGGTGACTCCCATGGCTATGCCCATCACTGCTTTTCTAGTCCCCATCGTTTCACGCTCCCTTCCCCCTTATGCCTCTTCCCAAAGCTCAGCTAAGCTCCTGAATTCTCTCTGAAACCCAGATAAATTTCTAGAGCCATCCCTGTCTCAACCACCTTGCTACTCCCAACTGCTTCTTACTGTCTACAAGACAAGAGCTTTTTCTCCTCCTCACCCATGACTCCTCACCTCCCCTGTAACTCCTTGACTGTGACACGAAAACCCTTAGAACAGGTTATTAGAAGGGCTGCAGGATCTTGCTGTTTGGAGAAAAGGCTGGATTAAGCAGCCTGAGGGCCCTACAAAAGAAGTCATGGCTGGGTGCTGGTTACTGAATCTGCTAGCTGTAAGCCCGAACTGTCCCCTAGGTTTGTGGGTCCACGAGAGTTCAACACTCACCTGAGAAGCCAGGCAGAGCGGTATGTACTCATCGTGTGGTGAGGGGATAGGATCAGAGATCGGAGGGAGGGTGACTACCATTTCAGAGGCACCTCGCAATGGGTGAGCCAATTATATTCACAAATGTATCTCCGACTCTGAGGAGTGGGCATTGCCGTATGTTTCTCACATGTCTGTGAGGTTAAGTACCTCGCCCAGAGGCACAAGGCTAGGCAGTGGCAAACCTAGTATCAAACTAGTATCAAAGGCTCTAGCTCGGGTTCAGATAAAGCAAAATTAAAGATACTGCAGGAACGGAGGTAAAACCAACAAACTATTCTTCATCATGCTGTTTTCCTCTTCTTGGTACTCATCAGAAATGAAGTTTCTTCCATAGGAAGTGCTGGAGCAGAAGTAAAATAGTCACATGCCAACGATGGATGCTGGCCTGGAACAGAAGGCTAAATTTGACCTGTTGTCCTCATTGCCTCTGTCTAATTTTCTGAATGCCCAGTACACTGGTCATTTTAAAATCATTAAATAGTTAACACTGTCATGCTCTATGTGTCTGGCATGCTTTAAGCCTGATACAGATAGCATCTCATTTAAATACTAAGGCTCAGAAGCAAATAATGACTTGAGCTGTGTGGGAATTTATGGTTCTATTAAGACATCAGTGAAATGTTCAGTGGAGTAAAATATTCTTAACTTTGTACCTTTTCATTCTTTGCTTCAGTGTCCAATTCAGCTATTTTAGCCCATTTCTGCCAAAAGTTTGGGTCATCTAATGAAATATCTGTTCTGTTTCCTGAAGCCACAAAGCTAGCCTGTGAAGACAAGAGTCAATAAACTGCTTAAACATAGTACAAAATAATAAAACACTTGTGTTATTTCAAATGCATGAGAAACGCAAGGATATTCTCCATTGAAATCAAAACCAAAACCCCAATAGAGCCTACAAAATAAATGTGAAAATCATAAAGCTAATTTTTGTTTAAAATTCTATTTTAAAGATTGGGTGAGGAAATTACAATTTCAACCTACAGAATCATTTTTTTGGAACTTAAACTTAGAAGCTGGAAGACAACAGTGATGTTATTTGATGTCTAGTTCCCTGAGAAAGGTTAATTCTTAAAACTTCTCAATTTGATTTTTCTTTCATTTCAGGAATTCCCAAATGACCACTCCAGGAAGGAGCTGGGCTGGGAAGTATGAGGTGCAGAGAGAGGAGTGATGCCTGTACAGCACAAGGTGCTCCATGCCACCGTTCTACATAATCAAGTCATTCCTGGAGCTCCCAGAGCCTGTGGCCAGGGAAACCTGAGAAGGACCTGACAAGCGGTCTGGGCCATTGAATTCTAAATAGTGACATGAAGAGCAGAGGAGAGAGGGCTCTACTAGAAGCTAAGAATCTCGAGAATCATATCTCTTCTCACAAAGTGGACAGAATACTTGCTTGAGTTTGAGGAATGGAGTATTCATTGGAAGTGCAACTCTCTGACATTCATACTGGAGTACTCTACAAGGGCATCAGGATGACCATTCAGGGCTTTCAGAGCAGTCCTTGAAAACAGTGAACAGTGCAAACTGCAAACTAAAGTCTGCTGCCTGCTGCAGTTCAGCACCTAAAGGTTAGAATGGTGTGTTCTTTCTACAGCTCTGACTCATTACTCAGACTGATTGGACCTTCGGGTTGTCATACAGAATAGATGTGTAGCAGATAATCTCAATGATGTACATGTAGAGAAAAGAAGCCTGGCTAACGAGGGACAAAAAATAAACGATTTTATCCTCCCTCCCACCCCAACGAGTCCTCAGGAGAGAAGGTCCTATACCTTGGCAAAGGTCGACCCCTTCCCTTCAGACTGGATGGTGATGGTGTGGGTCCTCCTCTGCAGAATCTGGTCTATGTCTTCTTCACAGAACTTGGAGCCTTCATCTTCCTCATCCATTAAGGCCCCATAAGCACCTTTCCGGAGCAAGTCCTCTACCTCCATTTTTGAGAGCTGTTGTACCTGGACAGGTTACAAAAGGCTACTCACAAAGTAGAAAATGCACAGGTAAAAAACAGCCTCAAGTCTGGCCTTTATAACTCACTAATTACACGTGTCAGAAAAAAAGACGTGGACAAAAAGCTTTAGAAAGTGAAAACCCAGGGCCTCCCTGGTGGCACAGCGGTTAAGCGCTGCGCTCTGGAGCTGTCAGCAGCGGTGACGCGGGTTCGACACCTGGCAGGGGAGATTCCCACATGGCGTGACAGACTTCTCCTGCCTCGCCCGCTGCTCCCCTCAGCAGTGTACTTCCATTGATCTGCCTGTCCTGCTCCTCACTCTGTCTCTGGTGAACCCTCTCGCCGCCCCACGCCTCTGACCTTTACCCCAACTTGTATGTATAAATAAATCTTGGAAAGAAAAAAAAAAAGAAAGTGAAAACCCACATAAAGATAGAGTCAAAGAGAGCTATGGGGAAGGCAGGCAGACAATTGCTATTGGAAGCTCTGAAATAAAACCCAGCAAATGACCCTGTGGCCCTAACATTCTTCAGGACATTGGTTGTTATCAAAAATCACAAGTTATTAAAACTATCCACCACTGAAGAGGATATACTTAATGTTTATTCTATGGTTTAGTTTGAGTCTTTAGCTTTAAAAGCCTCCAGATGTACCAAATGAGTCAGGGAATAATGATTTATTCATTATTAAATAAATACATTAGTATTGGAAATGATGTCATTTCTTAACTAAAGAAAAGATCCCATGCCAAGTGTGATCTTCTCAATTGCTTGTTGAAAACAGGAAATGGAAGTTCAAAACACCCCTTCCTGTTTCTAATTAAGAATCTGGTTCTCTTTACAGCAATCACAGGAGGGAATTCCATGAGTCCCAGCACTGGTCACTTGACGTATTATACTCAGCAACATATGCACAGCAAAGAGGACACAGAACATCTGGACTAAAGAGAACTCCTCTGGAAGGCTGTAATTCCCAACCTTTGATGCCCAGAGCCCAGAGATTAAGGAGATATTCCATTTTAATTGCCTACACTTTAAAACAATTTAAGGATTTTAGCGGCAACTTTTCTTCCCCCTGGGAGAGATTTTAGGTGCTCATTCATTTATTCATTTACTCACTAACCACTGGTTGGATAGCTTTAATACACCAAATATGGTTAGAGGCCTTGGAGGATACATCTGATAAACTAGGTTCCATTATGCCCTCAGGAGCTGCAAGTCTGGTGATAGCAGGTAGAGTTAAGAGTGGTGAGATCCACTGACTTCTAATGGGCATTGTTAAGAACTGCTGACTGAAATGTTACTGCATCTGGGGCTATCCTACGTAAATGCTTCTACAGATTTCCTTTATCCACCAATAAAATGCAGAGAGCTGACCCTGAATTGCCCTCCTACTAAATTACCCAACAAAGCTGTGTAGGCTGACTCAATGTAGTGAAACTGAATCTTAAAATAGCTGGATAAAGACTCCAGACCACCGGGGTATATGACAAATGCTTCTTAAGGCTCCAGAGCGGGTACTGCCTACTCACTCCATTGGTGCCGCCTTTTCGGTTGATGTCCTGAAGTACTGCTTTGTCCAGACCCAGCTTCAGGCTGGCCTTGTCAAACATTTCCCGCTCATAGGAGTTCCGAGTGATGAGCCGGTACACCTTCACGGCTTTGCTCTGGCCTATCCGGTGGCATCGGGCCTGTGCCTGGAAGGAAGGATGGGCAAGCATGTCATCTCACCAAATATAATGGCAGCAGCCAACGGAATAAGAAAATGCTGAAATTCTATGTGGGGTGAGTGAGTAACTCTCAGTTGCACGCCATGGAACTGATTCTACAGAATTTACCCAAATGAAGGCTGCACCTTCAAGGTCATTCATTTCCTCACTTGTTATTTATTGAGTGACTACTGTGTGGTGGGATACAGCGATGAGAAGCGCCTGGCTTCCTGCCCACCCCTCCCTGGTTTGCAGTCTGAGCACACACACATTCCCAGAATGCTGTCCTGCTCTCTTGGGCAGTGTCTCAGAGCTGGGAGCTCCGGCTCTTTAAATCTTTCATTTCACTATACAGATTTTCACCCACGGACAAAACTGACCTACTATGGACAATTCCATTTCATCTGTACTACACACCTACTCTCTAAGAATGCTATGAAGCAAATCCTAGGTGCCATGTTTTATCCACACAAATTTCAATATGTATTTTTAAAGAGAAGTACTCTTGTAAAACATACTATTATGGCCAAAGCTCAAAAAGCTAATTCTTAGTACCAACTCACCAGTCAGTACTCCAGTTTCCCGCTTTTCTCATTTATAAATCTACAACTATATAAATACACACACACACACACACACACACACACACGTGTGGATGCTTATATCAAGATTCAAATAAGGTCCATGTGCTGTAATTGATAAATCTCAAGTCTCTCTTTAAGGTACTGTCAGACTTTGCTCTCTCCTTTTATCAAATGTAATTTATTTGCTGACATGACCAGGTTACTGTCCTATAGTTTCTCACAGTCAAATTTTGCCACCTGTGTTCTGGCTGTCTCACCGAATAGGTTCCTGTTTCCTGTATTTCCTCTAAACTAGGACTTAATTAAGTAAAGATAGTACAAAATGTTTGTTTGTCTTAGTTTTAAATGGATGACCATTGCCTAGACCCATTATTTTCATTAGCTGATATACAGTTCATATAGGAGAAACAAGGTCAATGCTTTGGTTCTTTCTCTTTAGTTTCCAAAATAACATCCTCCAAAAGTGACCAGTGAAGATTTTTATTAGATTTTTAAGGAACACAATTAAGTTATGCACTTAAATAAATGAACTATGGTTTACTGCACTACCAACATTACTCTTATTGCTGTTCAAATATGGCCTGTGGGAGTCTCTTAGGTCGACTACTAAGTTCTTTTACCAATTCAGTCAAATAAAGAAAGAAGGAGGATAAAATAAACTCTGGTGGTAGAATGGAACTGGAGGCACCAGTTAAGAACTCACAGTTAGGAAGGGGTGTTGTGTTTATATGCACAAACACGTGTGTGTGTGTACATATATACACACAGATAAGAATTAGACATGATTATGTCTGCATGTTTTATCAAAGGCCAAGAGTCTTGGATAGCTCCCTTGCTTTCTGATATGAACTCATATTATATATTTCCTGCCCAGGTCTGGACTCAGCCATTTTTCTTTCAAGGATTCCTAGTTTCTTTTAGTGAGAAATGGTAGTTAGAGGCAATAATTTGGATACTCTAGTGGTGTTCACTGCTACTAACTTGGTCTTTGTTTCTAGGTTTATTTAGTAGGCAAAAATAGAAGTATCTGTGGGTGTAGATACATACAACCATGTGCAAACAAAGACAAAATGCATCATGAGATCTTGCTAATAGGTATTTTTTAATTTTTTTTATTTTTAAAGGAAGTACTACTGTTTCACATCCTTGGTAATATTTTTACAGTATAAGATTTCTTCATAGTGATATTTTAAATTCAAATTTAGGACTATGGGATCTTCACTTCATCAATGCAACATCTGTACCTACTTTTAACCAAATTGAAAAGCTCTATTGTCAACTGCACCAGTGTCATTGCTCATTTGACTTATTCCACAATACATACACCAGTCTCAGAAAAACAATACTATTAGACTCTCCCTCAAATATAATTACCAAAAACAATGTGAGATTTCTGTTTTCCCCCTCTCAGGGTTATACCCCACTAAATTGTACAGTTAAATTACAGTGCTTTACACACACACTTGTAGGTAGGTTTCTTTTTGTGCAGTGGTAAGGCTAGTAATTACAAAACTACTTCCGTGTAATATGGGATTGAGTGAATGTGGGAATGAGTAAATGTACTAGGGTCAGGGTTTTCACTGTTGAAGAGGGAAGTTACAAATATGAAAGAAGGAAAGCTAGAATAATTCTGTGGTATAAGAATGGATTTGAAGATATCAGTATTAACTCATCGTTATGTGTGTGCATGTGTCTATACAAACATATATACAGATATAGAACTAGACATGAACATGGTTATTTCTGTTTATATGTTTATGTATACATGTGTACATATACATATATGTATGAAAACATGTTTTATGCACACACCCCTGTGTGTGTGTATTCTAGCGATGTCCACTGAGAGGGCCTAGAAGCAAAAGGCATCCCAATACCAAAGACTGTAACGCTCAGCTCTTGGTTTCTAAATGCCATTCTCCTTAAGAGAGAATCAAGGTTAGAGAAATTAGGTTAATTCTAGGACCAGGGTAGACAAAGTAGAGGATGAACCTGAAACATATTGTGCCAGAATATAAGGAAGCATGCAAAGGATGATGGAAACCTACTAAAAAGAACACTTTAAGCTTGAAGAGCCTTCTGTTGGCTAAATCTAGGGCTGCCTGACATCAAAATAAATGGAGTAATAGAATATAACCCACAGAATAAAAAAAGAACCCACAAGTCCATACTACCATAAATAAATGGGAGAGAAGGAAAAACTTTCCTTATTGCATAATATAACTATAAATACAAAGTGACAGACAGAGAATCACCACTTTGCAACTATCACAGTGATGAACGACTCAGGCAAAAATAATCAGTGGAAACTAAAATCAGTGGCTGAGGCTCTGATGAGGAACAGGATAGTTTACAGTCTCAAAATATTTCTCCAAAATTACTTATTAATTCCAAAGGGAAAAACAGCAATTTTCCAGTTGGAAAGTCTGGCAGACATCACTAATGAAGAGACCAAGGTCCACATTATCAGACAAGGACATACGCTTCGCCTGATGTGATACATTGAGAAGGATAAAATACTGCAGTGGTATTACTAAGCCTGAATCCAATCCTGGGAAATATACACAAACACGAATTGAGTGACAGTCTATAAAACAACTGGCCTACACTCTTTGAAAACATCTAACTACAAGAGAAAAAAAAAAAAGACTGAGGAACTGATCCAGATTAAGGAGACTGAAGAGATATGAGAAATAAAGGTAATGAGTGATCCTGGAATGACTCTTAGACTGGGGATCATATCTATAAAGGACATGGAAAGAAGTGAAAAAATTTGAATATGGACTATAGGTGGAGACTGTGTTCTAATTTCCCGATTCTGAGAACTGTAGTTACATAAACGAATGTCCTGGCACTTAGGAAATACACACTAATGTGCTCAGGGGACAACTTACTCTCAAATGGTTCAGACCAAAAAATGGTACATATACTCTCAGAGAGATAGAGGACAGTTAGAGCAAAAAAAGGCAAACTGGGCAAAATGTAAACAGTTGTTGAATATAGGTAAAGGGTGTACTGGAGTTACAAAGTAAAATTTTATCAAAATAAAAAAATAAAAACTATTATATATAGACATTTAAAATAACTTCTCTCTTGGGGTTATGCCATCCATTTGATATATAGCTAGATTCTATAATTTCATTCTGCTTTTGAATTTTCAGGATTAATTCTCTCTGCCTTGCTCTCTTGCTCCCCTCCCCACCAATTTAACCATAATGGAGGGGTGGGAAAGAAAAAACATTAAACCAAGTAACTTTGGAAAACAGTATTTTGATTATATTGTAACACTAGTGATTTAAAAAAAAAACCCCACTATAATCCTGTATTATATGCTAGTAATTTTACTTTTCATATAATATGGGTTGGTAATTCTGAAACTACTGAGTATAAAGATTGAACAAATTAATACATACACTATTATGATAATGAGATCCAGTCTTCTTACAGCCAGAAAAAGGAGTTACAAATAAGGAAAAGGAGAAGACTAAAATATACTTTGTGATGTTGGGCTGGGATCAGAAATCTCACTATGGATGGAGAGACATGGAATATAAATATAGACATGCGGTATAAGTGCGTGCTAGTCTGGCTTTGTCTGCTCAGACGCTCCAGAAGCAATAATACTCTGGCAGCAAGGGGCACATAGAGTAGTCAGATCTTGATTTCCAAATACCATTCTGAAAATTAAAGAACCAGGGATATTTGGAAAATATGTCAATTCCATCCATGGCTATGGCAGGAAAATGTAAAACGAACCTGAAAATCTTTTGGTACTTTTAAAAAGTAAGCAACTGTTCAAAATTTGATAGGAGCTATCAAAAGGAATATGAACCAGTCTGAAGGAACTCCCAATGACCAAATCTGAACAACAAATATGGAGAGCAGTTGATTACAACCCATAAAAATAAAATAAATATCCATGACTCTATACTGATATAAATAAATGGGGGACAAAAGACAGCTGCTCTTTATAATATAATCCCAATTAATAAATGTAGAAGGAATCACTGAAATAGAAAGTTACTACAGCCAAATACTGTGGTAATAGTTACTGAAGGCAAGAAGCACTGACGGATGTTAAAATTAATGAGCAAAAGTATGATAAGAAACTATATATTTATAGAGTCTCAAAAGATCTCCCCCCAAAATAGTGATTAACTTTAAGGTAAAAATAGTTGTTTTACAGGGGCGAAGCCTGGCCAGACACCGCCTCAGCCAAATACTCAAGGTTAATATCACAACTACCAAGATGTATCAATACCATGACCCCCTGATGTGACACACTGGGAAGGCTAGAACATCACCTTACATCTTTGCCAAAAATGCATGACCTCACATCTGATCATGAAAAAACAGGCAAACAAATGGCAAAAAAATGAGGGGTATTCTGTAAAAGTGCTGGTCAGCACCTTTCAAAAGTGTCGAGGCTATGAAGGGTAAGACAGGAGCTGTCACAGACTGCAGGAAGCTAAGGAGTCATGATATCGAAAAGAAATATGAGATCCTGCATGGGCTCCCAAACCAGAAAAAGAACATTTGGAGGAAACAATTTTCAACAGCTACTCTGGCTTTATACAAAATGTTAACATTAAGGAAAGCTGGGCAAAAAGGCCTAGAACTACACTGTTCGGGAATTTTTTTTTTAGTTTAAAATAATTTTAAAATCAATGTTTAAAAAATGATTTTTGTTTTATAAATATATGAAACTCTTAGGATAGTTTCAAAGCAAAATATGCAAAAAGGCATATTTAGAAAAATTAGTTTCTATCCCTGTCCTGTTCCCTTACCCCTCCTACTCCAGGCAATCGTTTAAAAATAAAGTTTTTAAATGTTTTTACCCCCTAGTCTTTTCATGGGGGTGGGAAAGGAAAAGAGAAAAAAACCACACATCTTTTATAGCATACTATACATACTTTTCCACTTAAATTTTTTTTTACCCAATAATATATTCCTGAGATGATTCCAAAGCAGTATATGAAGACATTTCTCATTTTAAAAATCAAAGTTGAATAGATTACAGCTTAGTTACTCATTCTTCTACTGCTGGGCAACTGAATTGTTTAATCTGTGGCTATACCATCAGCTGTCCCTCTTTCTTAGCGTCTTTAGTGCCAATGAATCTTTATTACTAGGAGAAGAGTTGATGGATAACTGGTAAACAAAGGAAGTGATGGAGGTAAATACTATTGTTTTATGAAACCTATGACTAGTAATATTTAATCCTAAATACTGATACCGATTTTCTTTTTCTGGTTCATACAGTGAGAGGCATTTTAAGAAATGTTCTGATCTAAAGTCTAACAGAGTGTCCATATTTCCTTTCTTCACCCCCAGAACCCTGATGCTTGTATAGGATAGCAACGTGTTCAACTGAAACCATGTGCAGCTTCCCTGGGGAGGTGAGGTAATGCAGTATCAGACAATGAACTGCAGCAGACGGCTACTGGGGAGGTAGCTGGAGAAGTTCCTCTTTCCTGAAAAGCATCTTCCTTCTTTTCCTTGTCGGGGTCTAAAGTATCCATTTTGGATTCAAGAGGATCTAAACCACACTCATGGAGGGTGGCGGGACACAGAGACAGAAGGAACTTACGAGGCTATCACACTAGTCCTAGACTACCCATGTCCAGATTTCTTACTGTCACAAGCAACTAAGTGGTACCACGGGATAAACACGCTGCAACCTAACTTACCTGGAAGTTAACAGGACGAATCCTGTCACATTTAAGAGATTCATCATTTTACAGTCAAATCTCAAACAGATCTTACGCACAAACATGATAAAGAGAAAAATATTCAGAACTAGGGCAGCAAGCGAGATGCAGCCCAAAAAATCTACATATGAGCAAAGGTACAAATACAGAACCTTCTGAGCAGATGACAAGTAGGGGACAGCGGTGCTACTACCCCCACCCAGGGCAAAGGACAGCACGCTAATGCTCACCTGGTACAAAGAATCAAGCAGTACTGACTCCTCACTTGGCTCTTATACTACTTTGCCAAATCACTATTTTATTACATTTTAAAAATATGTTTAAGGGCCTCCCTGGTGGTGCAACGGGTTAAGTCTCAGCTTATGAAACTATCTGCAGCCACTGCAGCACGAGTTCGATCCCCGGCCAGGGAGACTCCCACATCGCGCAGCAGACCTCTCCTGTCTCACCCAAATACAATGCTCCCCTCAGCGGTGTATTTTGGTCAATCCGCCTGTTCTACTCCCCACTCTGTCTCTGGTGAATCTTCTCACAGCCCCTCACCTTTGGCCTGTACCTCAGCTCTTGTATGCATAAATAAATCTTTGGAAAAAAATACGTTTTAATTCTTTAAAATACTACTTGTTTCTCAATGAAACATGCACAATGAGAGAGGTTAAAAAAAAATACCTAGAGTCCCACCTGAACTCAATGACTTTTAGGGTGCTTGCTGGTAGGTTTCCCAGTCCATTTTGTATGCACAAGTGTTTTACTTCAGCTCAGCAGTTTAACATTTCTCCTGGCACTCTGAATCTGTATCTTAGCTGCAGAAGCGGAATCAGAAGCTATCTATGGAGCTGCTCTCCCTCAACAATCTCCTTCACAGGCTTATGTTTGGAATCTGAAATTTCCGGATCCAGGTTTATTCTTTGGGGTAAGGTATCGTTCTTTCTTAAAATGTAAATGTCACTTAAGAATCGGCATAGGTATCTGCCTCTTGCATTCTATTTCTACTGTTATTCAGATGATCATGATCATCCCACATCAATGCCTTGAGTATGTTTCCCCGTGGTGTGGCCTGGTGTCGGGCTCAATATATGTGCCCGTCAGTTAAGAGCAGGCTGAGAACAGGAAGGAAAGAGGAGCTGACAGGAGGAAAAAGGGTGCTTTGGGGTAGCAGAATAAATGAACAGGGAGCGAAAAAGAGAAGATGTTGAAGAGAGAGACAAGAGAGTACTCAAAAGAAATTCACTCACTTTACTTGGTTTAAGTACCTGTCCCATCTGCTTCAGCTGTGTGGCCTATGCTCATCTGGAGCCTTCTTCCTTTTCATCTCATGACTTAAATTTCTTCCTCTCATGCACATCCCTGTCCAGATGTCATCACCTTAAAGAAGCTTTCTCTAAATTAGGGCACCCACCCTGCAGCATTCTTACTCTCTTTTATTTCTTTGTAGTAAGTACTGCTATCTGTATCTTATTTTTCTTTGTTTGCTGTCTGCCTACCCACAAAAATGAAAGCTTTCTGACAGCATAAACTTACTCGTCTCGCTAGTAAAGAAAAGTAACTTCAAAAGAGTCAAGTCCCCCAAGCTCCAGACACATAGTGTCAACAAAGAGGTGCTACCAGCAATCTGGTGGCAGTAAAGGAAGTGAAGGGGGCAGTCTCCATTCTCAGAGCAATGTGTTAGGCCCCTAGGGGTCTTGCTTCCAGGGATCATCGAAGGGGCTCTGGCTCCTCAGGCTGGATTCCCACTTCCATTCCAAAATCCTCTGGACAGACAGCAGCTGCATAATCCTGTGGCTTCTCCTTCTGCCCGTAACCTGTTCCCATACTCTTTGGTTCTCCCTTCAGGGATTGTATCGACAGAAAGTGAAACAGGCGGAAGGGGCACAGGGTGTTCAGTCCTGGCGGAGTCGCCAAAATGAAAGCAGGGCAGACGGGGCACAACTGCCCAGGCTCTGAGGCAAGAACCACCAAAAAGCCCCAAAAGGCCAAAAACAACAAAGGACCGTGCCAGCTGAGAGGACAGGGCACTGTCTTGCGTTCTCACCCACGCGCACAATTGCAGGAGACTTCAGGCTACAGGAACAACAACAACAAACATGGGGTTCATTTTACAAACAGGGGAAACAGAGTGCTGACTGCATCCTCAAGTGGCGGCTACCTCACCCAGAGCTCAGCGGTGATGGTCGCTCTTTGTGAGGCGCTGGGTTAGACCAACAAACAGCTCTTTGAGACACAGGCCCAGGGCCCCTGGGGCTCCTTTCAGGCTACGTCAGAGACAAGACCAGAGGTCCAGTCTCTGCAGAGTCCTTCAGCTTCTCTTCCTGCTCGGAGGGCGGCTGCTGGACACTTCTTTTCTTCTTTCTTCCTCGGTGGCCAGGAATGGATTTCTTTCTTCTCTCTTTGGAGCCTGAAATCGTCGTCTTTCTTCTCCTGGGGGCTGGTGTCATCGTCTTCTGTTCTTCTCTTCTGGGGCCTCCTCTCTTTGGGGCTGGTGTCCTCTCTTTTTTTTCTCTTCTTTTTCCCCCTTTCACAGGTCCCTCTGATCCTGGTTTATATCCTCTCCCAGAGTACCATCTACAAGTCTGATTGGACCATTTTTCAATCCTGGAGCTGACTGGACCTAACCATCAGCTCCTAGGACCTGACTGGTCCATTCAAAATGGCAGTTACTGGGCAGAAGCAACTGCCACAACTGACCTGGAGCAGCAGGGTAAAAGGCACCACCGCTCCTGCTGGCTCCCACTGCTCAGGCAGCCTGGTTCTGGTAACAAAAGGACATGGTAATGTAAGGCCCCACCACTGCTACCTTGAGCCCTGTTCGACCCCAAGGAGCTCTTGCCTTAAAGAACAAAGGCTCCCTCGAGAAGAATGGAGGTGTCATGGAGCCATGCAAGAATGCAGCGCGAGCAGCCTCTGTGAGGAGAGGCATGGTGCCCGGCTACACCCAAAAGGCCTGTCTGTGCCCTCAGAGCTCGTAGCTGGTTTCCGCAAATGAAAAGAAACCAGTTTTTCACTGCTCTTCTTTCTCAGGCTATTGTGCCATTTCTAACCCTAAGTATTGCAGGGAACCTAAGGCAAAAGCTGCTGCAGCTGACAAACTAGGACTGAATCACAGCTGTGTCTGTTGGATGAAGGTGAGTGAAGGTGAATTTGCATTCTTGCTTTTTAACACACACTGATGCTGACACAGATAGTCTAGATTTGAGAGAGGATGTGCATTTACCTAATACTGCTAGATAAGATTTGTTAAAGGGGCATAAAAACTGATATACCCTGCAAGCCCAGCTAAAACGCCACTGTTGGGGTGCTTCAAACTACCATATTCTCTTTCCCCTAAGTAGGGCCCACTTTCTAACCTGGATCTTACTGTACTTATGCCTTCACTTTCATGGAAAGGGAGAGGAGGCTCTGGGAAGGAAACAGTGCAGCTAGGTTGACAGAGTAGATGCTACTGCAGCAGTCTGCGTTCCCTATCCTCATTTTCCAAAAGAGAACGTCTGTCCCAAGATAAGAACATAGCAGAACATGTCTCTTTGTCCTCCTGCCTGCCTCTCTCTTCTCCAAAGGAGGACTGACCTAAAGACTCCTCTCCCCCTTAGTCCTTGAAGAGGACAGGAAGTCTTCATCACTGGTGGGCAAGCTGACCTGTGCTCTGCAGACACCCAGTAGTTCTCAGTGGGTAAGGTTAACCTCAGGATAGGGGTGGATATTTATATGCCAGAGTCTTAAAAAGGCTAATTCTTGCTTCTGGTCAAGTTGTGTCATCTAACCCACCTTTACAATTTATTAAAGTTGATGTTTTCATCCTTCATTGTACTCCTGTGTCTACTTTTAAATTGATTCAGTTCTAGGCATGGGAGAGTGATAAGATTTACTGGCTCCTCAGACTAAGGAAATACTATGTGACTACTATGTCATCTGTTTTATGAAGATCTAGATTTAAAAAAAAAAAAAAGTTTCCAGTAAATCCTATGCCTCTAACCCTATCCCCAAAGCACAGGAAGCCCCAGCAAAATGATCAGAAGAGTAGGCCAAAAGCATGAACTTTTGCTAATAATAATGAAAAAGCACCAGAAACGGTAACACTGTTTTCTGACTCAAGCTGACTTTTAGAAACGGCAGCTCTGTTCTCCAGCATGGAAGCTGGCTTGTTTGCAGGCCTGCTGCAGCTAAGCCTGGCCACCCCAGGCTAAGGCTGGTTTCCCTTTTCAGGTTCTGGAGAAGGTCTGCCTAGCTAAGTCAGAAATAGTGTCCTGGCCCTGCCACAATGTCCATGCTGCCCTGACTGGGGATACCCACAGACTGCAGGAGATCTCTCCAGGCTGTCTGAGACTAGTGAACACCCCCATTTTCTATAATCTGATTTGGGACATTTGGAGCTAAGCTAAAATCCTACTAGCATAGGGGATAAGACTCTGTTCATAATGGGATTCTCTTTTCCATAGCCCTGACATTTCTGTCAGGAAGTATGTGCCACAGTCTACCCCCAGGATGAATGGTCTATGTCTAAGCCCATCTCCCAAAGAAAATATGGTCATCTTTTCTGACAGCAGGGATTGCAGTTCTTCGGTAACCTTAAATGACTATGGGTGACTGAAAGCTTTTACACATCCATGAAAATATATTAGATTTTGTGCGTGTGTGTGAATAGTGTGTGTCTAAGTTACATAAACACCTATCAGGGACAGTACAGGGAACGGTCTGGTAAGGTTTCTACTCGGTGAGGGTTAAGAACGCATTTCACAGATTTTCACAGCTGATTCAGCTATAGCCCTGAGGACCACATGATGAGCTCAGGGTCCCTGCCCCCAGGCCCTTTCTCCACATCACATTACAGCACGTGGACTTCAAGAGCAAAGCCAGGGTTTGCTGAGTGTGCATATCCCGTGGGTAGTCTCCAGTCCTTCTGCTCCACACTCCCATGCCAACAAGCACAGAACCTTGCTCCACCTCTGTGTATGCCTCAGAGCCTGGGCTTTCCTTTCTCTTGTTCCATCTGTCTTTACAGTACACCCCGATGATCTTACTCCCCAATAACCATTGATCTGATTCCCTACCGTAAGAGTATTCTCCTCCTCCAATTCCTTCATTTCTACCCAATCTGGTGTGATATTTCAAAAGTAAGGATAGTTTAACATACAAAACATTAAATAAAAATAGCCCCCAAAGCAGAGACCAATGGATCTGTAACAGTGAAGCAGTCACCAGTCTAAAAGATGGCAAACTTTAACTTGGATTTGGGGCTGTCATCATAAGATGGATGGTCTCATTCATTTACCTTCCACTACATTCTGGGTACAAGAAGAGCACCCATAGTGCTGGTAGTCTTTGTTTCTTCAATCAGGTTGAGGACTATACAGGAAGTTTACAAATGGTATTAGCACATCAAAATACTTTATACTACACTATTTCAGTTTGGACTTCATTTTTATTCTTTATTCATTTCTTTCTGGTTCTTCAGCAGTAGACATTAAAAACCAGCTCTTCTTAAAACTTCTCCCTTCTCCCCAGACCCCAATCCAGGACCACCCACCTGCTCCTTCTGGTTGCTATACATCTAAACAAGTGAATGATATCACCCTCTCCACCAAGCCTCAACATTCTCATTCTTGCGCTTTCCATTTTTGGTACTGGCCTATTCAATTAGTAATGTCCAGATTTCACCTAAGTGAAGTCAGTATTCCAAGAGCTTTGTCTCTGGCCATACCCTGCCTCCAAATGCCAGCCTTATGCTTCCAATTTCCCTCCTGGAAATTCCTTCAGGCATGTTCAGCTAACCTGGCCTCAACTCCGCCACCCAGTTTTGTTTTTTGTATCATCATTCCCCAGTTACCAAGCCTCACAGTTGGGTGAGTACTGAAAAGGAATACAGAACTTTAGAACTGCCAAAAACTTAAGAAATTATCTGCCTTGGGGCAGGTAAACTTCTATAATAGAAAACAGTTTAGATGTGGGCTATGAAGTCTCTGGTGTGATTTTCAACCCTGTCACCAAAAAGTGACAGCAAGCAGAGATAATATGAATACAAGTTTGATAAAATGAATACAAGTTGTATTCCAAAAAAACTACTTAAAATACAGGTGGCCAACCAATGGGTAATATTTTCCCACTCCTTCATCTATATCTCTATCCTAATTAGGTTCTTACTAGCAACCTGATCAAATGCAGTTTTGATTATTTTAACGTTGAGGATGTTACTCCTTCAAAAAATGGCTATTCATTGTATCTAGCAACTCTTCTTTGGTCCAAACATCCCTTCACAAGTAGAAAGACCTGACAGTGAGCTAGTCATATCCACAGATGTTCTCATTACTATAGAGGACTGGAAATTTTCACTCATTTACAAAATATCTGAACATCGTGCCACACTAGTTTATCATTCCCCCACCCTCCCACCCTGCCGGTTTTAGCTATTGTTACCAATATAATAATCTAAAGCACTGGCGGTTCAACTAGTACACTAATAGGAAGACTTAAATAAAACTTCACTTGGAAACTTATGGAAAAGACAAAGCAGAATGGCATTGTGAGAAGTGGCAGGTGGAGACGAAACCCCAATGGCCATCAGTTTAGCTTCTTTTCCCAGCCATATTCCCTAGGTTAGCTCGCCAGTTTGTGAAACAGCTGCCTCCAACTCCTTTCACCAATTATCTGTATCATGAAGAAAGGCTTTGAGCCACCCACTACCCTCCCGCCATAGTCTCCAGGTATTAGCAAATATCCCACAATAGATGAAATTCATTGTTATTGATGATGGACATAAAATCTATATTCAAAATTGCCATCTTGACAACTTAGACTCTTTCTGACTGACTCATCATCCAATATGGCTATAACGTCATTATTTTTACTTTGAAACAAGGCTGAGGAAGACCTCTAAACTAGAAGTGTTAGCTCTGCTATTTTTCTTGTTTTGTGATTGCTTTTTTAGATGTATTAACTTCCATTTCAGCAATAATCTTTAAAGCCACCTGTTATTTAGTTTGTTTAAAACTAGTAAATATAATCTGAAAATTCACGGAATTAGGCACAAATAAACTCTAATATGCACTAAGTGGACAGCAAATGAACTAATAAGGGTGACTGCCGGGCGTGCAACTTTCCCACCCCTTTGGGACACATCATTTATGGCACTTGACATATGACATCTAACATACACACCAAGTGAAAATGCCAAAATCAATCTATGCATCAAGAATTAGGAAATTAGTCAAGCTTAATATCTTTCTTTATATCTGACAATACCAATAAATAGTAGTAGTTCTATTTTCTATTGGAGCTTACCACTATAAAATATCATTTGGTTTGAAATAAAAGGAAAGACCCACTCTCCAATTTGCAGGAAGGGGTGATATCCACTTTTCATTCAGTTGCGTCCCCTCACTGCGGCCCTACGTCGGCCCTCTGGCTGACACGGTAGCAAGCAGCACAGCAGACACTCTAAGCCAAGGCAGACCTGTCATGATGTTCGTGATTCAGGGGCAGCTAAGGCAAACAGCAATCATCCTAATGGTTACCTGCAAGTCATTTTGTGGGTTCCAGTCTGAATCAAATATGATGCAGGTATCAGCAGCTGTGAGATTGATCCCCAGGCCTCCCGCTCTGGTGCACAGAAGAAAGACAAAGCGGTCTGAGTCTGGCTTACAGAACCGGTCGATGGCTGCCTGGCGCAGGTTTCCCCGTACTCGCCCATCAATTCGCTCATAGGTGTATCTGAGGGGACCCAAACGAACGAAAGCCCAGGCGTTAATCATGACTTCAAAGGAGAACAGCACACAACAAAGGAAGCTGTTGACCGACAGCCTTAAATCTCTCACTTCTGAATTTGGACCGCATGTCAGCAGTCTAGAAGGAGTCCACCCCTCCACATTTGCAGCAGGGCAGACACCTAAAACTGCTTTGCAAAATGTCCCCCTTTCAAAACAAGCAAAAAACAAGCTAAACTAATACACCAGCCACAAACTAATGAGGACTAGAAGAATCGTAATTGTGAAGTAGCAATCCCCAAGGCCCAAGCAAGTTACTCTCAAGTATTTCCCAGTTTTTACTTGCACTGATAAGACCAGGAAGCAAACAGAAGCCTCAACCATTTTCTTTCAGTAGTGCCCATAACAAGAAATCAGAGTTCAAAGCAGTCTTTAGTTGCTTTTGGGTAAACTGAATATGAGAAGACTGAACTACAGGCAGTCCTTTCATCTGGACCGGTCATTTCTAGCCTGACAGCTCCTCAAAGCTTCAGAGGCACAGCAAACCTCCAAGTTTATAGCTGAAATCAAAATCTTCTGGGCAGTATATTGCCAAGCAAGTAGGATAAATCACAGGGAAGGTTTTTGAGCTGTGTTATGGACACTGAAGAATTTTTAGAGGAAAACAAAGCGAGGAAGTAAAGCTGAATATCATGAAAAGGCACATACCACTGTGGAAAGTTAAGAAACAAGCACGTGAACATGAAGGTAAAAGGAAAGAGAATAAGAAATAAAATTGCTACAGGAATATAATATCTGTTCCTCCAAATAGAAAAAACAGGTACCTTCTGTTTTTTCACAGATGGAGAACATGGAATTAACACAAAATTAAAATGAAGTAGCAATCGATGACAGCTGAGAGCCTTATTGTTTTCTTATTCACCCCCCGACAACAAACAAATTAATAAGAGGACTGTTACCCAGGACCCAACTTTGACCAATAAGCAAGAACAGGTAGGTAAAGTATAAGTTATTGAAAAGGACCTAACTATCCTAAACCAAGCAACAGCCAAGAATACAAATCCTGGCAAAAATCGTATTGGTAGCCCAGAATTTGGGGAATCAGATCTTTAAAATTTCAGACAAATCGTTGGAAAGAGAATAAAGACAGATACTCTAGTGGTAGATGACTGTGTGGGAACAGCTCTAGAAAACTAAATTTGTCATATAATTCCAACTGCCTTAAGGAAAAGGAAAATCCATGTAAAGAAACCATATCACCTAGGAGACATAAGGGACATACATGAAGCAATACTGGCACGGATGTTTTCTCTTTTAAAAAATGTAATAAACAGTGAGACTATATTAGTAAGTAAAATAGGTGGAAGTGACTGTCATGAAGGCAGGCTGAAAGATCTTGTGCTTTAAAATGAAAAAATGAGGGCTGTATGTTAGAATTCCATGAAACCACAAGCAATTAGATATATTTATTATTACTAGTAACAGTCACAGAAATAATATCAGCAGCAAGCTCTAAAGTGCTAAAAGCTCTGTCCCTGGCACTATGATAGGAGCTTTATATAAATTTTCATTTACTTCTCTACCATGCCCATTTGATATTTGAGGAAACTTCAAAAACACAAAAAATCCCCACACAAGCAAAATAACTTGCTTTGCAACCCAGAAGTTAAGTGACCTGAACTCAGACCCATCTGACTCAGAGTTCACTCTTAACCAGATTATTGTATGGCCTTCATACTTTCTATTAAAATGCAGTAAGACATAAAGATTTCCCTAAAAACTTGAAAAGAGAAAATTAAAGATATATGAGACACTGGAAAACTTTGGAAACTTTAACTCGATAGGAGGTGGCAGCAGAAACTACATGTATCAGTGATTCTGCTAAACCAATGAACCAGGGATATGCACTGGGTTACTCCCAGAATTCTGACTATGCATGTGATGCAGAGGAGGAAGCGCATGATTTGGAGTAAGGAGACAGGATTGAGATTCAATTTAAATAAATGCGGCCACCTCCTCCACCACCGCACATGTGAATGATTAATGCTGCAGGCACAGATGACTCAATGGTCTTTGATAAGAGACCCCTAACCATCAGTGAGGAGCTGGATGCCATGGATCTGAGTGAGGCTGGTCTCGCCCTAGTCTTGAGGAGGAGGAACCAGTAAACAGTGAGTGATGATACAGCTTGGCTATCCCCTAGAGGAAAAAAAATCCCATAAAATTGGATAGTGTTTTGCCAGCTCTGGTTTAACAAGTTTTAGAAATTATGCAGGATGACTGGAACATTAATTCTCATTTCGATCATTTAGTTCAGTTGAGGGAGGGCTCTTAAAGAATATGAAGCTAAAATAAAAATCCAACTATTTGAGTTATTTTAAATTGTTCCTTGCACAGGGGAGGGAGAGGCAAAAGGGACTGTGGTTATGGTTCACGAGTGGTGTGTTGGTGAGAGATTTATGGGGACTAAACTTGAGGGGAGAAATCAAATATTATACAAAAATGAATAACAAAGAAAATTAAAAAGTTCAATCAAGAAATAAATTGTTCCTTGCCACCCCTCTCCCCACCCCCCTCATCAACTTCTGAGCCAGAGCTCTTGACTGTGCCATGACCTCTGTGTGAAAGGATGCATGAAACTCAACGGGAATGAAACCAAACTGACACCAGGAGAGGCAACGAGGCCCAAGTAAGGAAAACAGCTTACGGGCTAGGAAATGTGAAGAAATCAGACATCATAAATTTTAACACACCAATCATCAGTTTGCCACTTAACCCTCTGCATCAACTGTATTTTGAACAAAATTCCTAGGAGTTCATCAAACTGTAATGCTGACTCACTGTCAAATAGCCACAAGAAGTTGGTGGCATTCTGGAAAGCCTTATTGTGCTGGGGGTGTGTGGGGGGTCGGCAGGGAGAGGTGGAGTGAAACACTTAGGGCATGAGAGAAAATTCTGACCTCAGAAGGCCTGAAGGGAAGTAACTTTCTCATCTCCCAGCAATAAACAACTGGAAAACATAAAAAATGAAGGAAAAATCTCATTTACAACGGCCATAAAATCAATGAAAGAAGAAAAACATGTAAAATACTGAGCAGCAAACCAGTAAGAAAGATGTAGGACTTGGCAACATGATAACTAGGGGCCATATTGGTTTGTTCACTGTGTCCCTAACATGTACGGAAGTTCTAGCACAAAGTACATACTTTATATTTATCAAATCAATGGCTTATATATAAAAAAATCTGAGTAAGTGCAGTGAGTATCATATGCTTTAATTTTGCAAATATTATCAATCCTGCCCTACTTAATGGGTAAAAGTCAATCAAAATTCAAACAGATGGATAAATGTATACGTAAGTAAATACAGACATGTAAATGTATACATACATATAAAAACTTTTGGTAGTGAGGTACTCAAATAGCCAGGGGTAGTTCAACTCCAACAATATACGAGAAAGAACAGAAGTACTGATCAAACAAACGGGTAGAACACACCCAGCATATATAGCGTCTCTACACATAGTGGATAGTGTTTTTTATGAATGGGGAAAATGAACTATTTAATAAATAGAAAATTAGAAATGTTTGAAAATAAATTTAAAATAGAACTCCATTAAGCCATTTACCAAAATTATAGGATTAAAGACTGAAATGTTAAAAAAAAAAACAGTTAAAGACTATGAATTAACATGCATATTAATTCTTTAATCTCCACAAACCTCTAGTAAAATAGTAAAAGAATTTTTTAAAAGGCATGGCTAATTCCTTTCCCCCAAATCAACAGAAGAAAGCAGGTGAGAAATAATCAAATTAAATTCTGCAGAATATTCAAAGGAAGCAGGCAGTGGTGACACCAGTACCCCAGAAAGTGAGACTGTACAGTCTAAAAACAGGAACTGGGAGAATGTTTGTTCAAGGATCAGGGAGCCTATAGATCACCCATGCCAGCTTTGAGAAAGTGAAATAAAAGATTGGTACCTCCTCTGCTCTAGGAGATACTAATCACAATTAAAGGCAGTTACTAAACTAACAAAAGGGAAGAGAGAGAGAGACACTGAGACCTCCCCTACCACTAATCACTCCTTCCTCACAATCAACTCTCATTATAATGAAGTTCCCACCTTGGCAGGAGAAAGGAAAAGAGATACCCCAAAATACTGACACTTGCAGTTCCCCAAAGAAATGGCGCCCAGATAGATGGATGGGGCTCATATAGGTGTCAAGAAGCCAGGAGCACATAGCCAGAGCTTCTAACTAGCTAAAAAGTGCTCACTATCTGATGGCTTTAGACCAGATATGAGAGGAAAGCCTGTTTTAAAACACAGATACCTGCTTCTGGAACGGAGGGAGAGATTGAAAATATCAAACCTCCAACAAACAAAACCACAAAATCCAGACAATATACATAAAGAACAAACAAAATACACACACATACCCCCCAAAACGAATAAGCAGAAAAACCTGTAAGGCAAGTGGAGAGGACTTTAGAAAGGAGTAGAAACTGTGGTTTTGGTCAGAGGGAGGCTGTGGTATAGGTGGCAAAAGTATAGTGCAGCTACAAGTCTGATAAAAAGCCAGTCTTTTTTGTCAGAGGCACCAAGGGAAGGAGTCATGGGCAACCAGAATTGACAGAGGGTAAGGGGTTCCAGAAAAGAGAAAGACACGGGGAACCCCAAACTCTACCTAAGTCTCCCACTGACCTCTGACTTGTACAGTCTTCGGGCAGACTGAAATAAACTAGAATGGGAATTGGAGCTATTACCTACATCAGCAGAATTTGCATTTTTACTCTCACCTAGCTAACTCTCCACCGCCCACTGCCAAAAGCAAAACAAAACTATCAACACAGTATACAAAATATATCAATATTAGAGAATTCTGAATATCTACAACATAATATTCACAATGCTCGGAGGAAAACTCAAAAATACGTAATATTAAGAGACAGAAAGAAATGTGACACATTTTCATGGGAAAAAGACATCAAAAGATGTCAAACCTAAGATGTATAATCACCAGACAAAAACTTTAAAGCAGCTATTATAATTATGCTCAATGAAATAATGTATATAATGAAGAGAAAGGAAATCACAATAGAAAAACAAAACCTCAAATTAAAAATCAAAAGTGTATCTTAAAACTAAAATACAGTCTCTAAAATAAAGCAATGGATGGGCTTTAGTAAGCATATGAAAATGACAGAAGGGGAACCTGAAGATAGATCTAAGCTGAACAGAGGGAAAAAAAAAAAAGCATGGGGGGTGGGGGAAAGAACAGAGCCTATATGGATCTGTGGGACAATATTAAAAAGGAAAACACACAGGTAATTGGAGTCCCACAATGAGAAAGGAGAATTGAGCAAAAAGAAAAGAATTTGTCCAAAAATGCCCTAGATTTGATGAAAGATATACATTTACAGGGCCTCCCCAGTGGCTGTGGAGCTGTTGGCCGCGGGCGATGCCGGTTAGACGCCCGCCCGGGGAGAATCCCACAAGGTGCGGCAGACCTCTCCTGCCTCGCCCGCTGCTCTCCTCAGCAGTGTATCTCTGATCTGCCTGTTCTGCTCCCCACTCTGTCTTTGGTGAACCCTCTCACCGCCCCACACCTCTGGCCTGTACCACAGCTTGTATACATAAATAAATAAAGTCTTTTTTTTTTTTAAAAAAAGAAAGATATACATTTATAAATTCAAAATGGTCAATTAATCCATGGAGGGGTAATTAGTCAAACTGCTAAAAGTCAAAAATTGGAAGAAAATCTTAGTAGCAGAGTAAAACAACACATCACAAACAGGGAACAATAATGAATAAATGAAGAACCTATGCTCAGAAACCATGGGGCCAGAACACAGTGAAAAAAACCTTTAACGTGCTGCAAGAAAAGAACAAAGCCAACCAACAATTCCAATACGAAAGACAAGAAATGTAAGCAGGGCCTCCCTGGTTGCGCAGCGGTTGAGCGCTGCGCTGTGGAGCTGTCGGCAGCAGCGATGCGAGTTCGACACCCAGCTCAGGAGAAACCCACATGGTGCGGCAGACCTCTCCTGCCTCGCCCGCTGCTCCCCTCAGCAGTGTATTTCTGATCTGCCTGTTCTGCTCCCCACTCTGTCTCTGGTGAACCCTCTCGCCGCCCCATGCCTCTGGCCTGTACCCCAGCTTGTATATATAAATAAATAATAAATCTTAAAAAAAAAAAAAAAAAAAGAAATGTAAGCAGACAAAAATCTGCAAATGATTTTTAACCCAGCATCTCAAACCCAGCCAAATGATTACTCAAGAATGAGAGGTAATTAAAAACATTTCAGGCAAAGTCTCAAGGTTTATTTATCATGCACCTCTTCTCAGAAGTTCCCAGGAGAGGTACAAGGGATCCATCCACTAACAAGGAGACTTAATTCAAGAAAACTTCTCAGAGTGATGGAAGATGGGAGATGCCATATGACAACTGTGTACTAGGCAGGAAGAGCAAAGGGGTGGAGGGGGAACAGAAGAGAAGATCTAAGAGAAATGGCTTTGAGAAGATGAAACTCATGTGCTTGACATACATAACAAGAGCAGAGTTGGACAATCAGGGTAAATTGTGGAGCTGAGCTATACTAAATATGCAGAAAAAGAAGCAATCCAATCAAAAGATCATTTTTACTAACAGAACAAAATCATGCAAGAAAGAAGCAGTAAACTGCATACTACATGGCTGACTTGTAGTTCAGAATTTACGTAAGTTATAATGAACATTGAATATTACTCTAACCAAATTAACATGGCGCAATGGATGATGGGAGTAGGAAGTTGCTTATGAGGGACAGTGAGAGAAGACACTCAGCTTCCTTATGAGAACATGTAATAACTCCCTCCAAAAAAAAATCATGAAATTATGACCACCAACATTATTTAGAGATCTAGCAATAAATACCAAGAGAAACTGCACAAAGAGTTTAAATTAACTATTTTGGGGCATAGGAGAATTGACTGGGGGGGTGGGTGATGAATTAAGAAATGCAACTTTTCATAAGCTAACAGAATAATTTCGCTTTTTAAATTATGAGCATGTCTGATGAAACAAAAACTAAAGTAAAAAGAGAAAAGTAATGATGATCATAAGAGCAGAAGAACCTGGCTAGATGCAGATGAGATGAAGAAATCATAAAAGAATAACAAGAAATTACTTAAGTTTATAAGAATTCGAGGTTAAGAGTGGGCAAGTATTCCTAAGCATATTAAACTTAAATTCAAGCATAATTAAGCATTTAAGTTATTTAAAACTGTTTTTAAGACCACGAATTTGACTACTATAGATTCAGAATCTAAAAATAGAATTAACAAACAAAAACCCACACCCACGAACAACATAAAAAGTCAAAAACAACAATGGGGAAATAATTGCACTATATTCTTATGTAAACAAGTCTTACAAATTAATAAACAAAAGGGCAAAAGAGCAACAGAAAATGAAGAATATGAACGACTATGCCACAAAAACTGAAATATAGTTAATATATGAAAACATACTCATTTGTAATAAAAAAGACAAAAAAAAAGGGCCCATAATTTTGGCTTATTGAATTAGCAAAGATTAAGGGGCAAAAACAGTACCGATTAGAGTATGGGAGTAATAAAAGCATTATCATACACCATTGGAAAGACATTAATAAGTAAAACCAACTTTCTAGACCGTGTTCTGAAAATAGGTATCAGATACTTTAAAAAATGTACATCAGAATTTAGTCTAAGGAGATAACTGGAAGCATTCACAGTCCAAGTAAAAGGATATTCATATCTTTCTTTAAAGTGCTAAAAAATTGGAAACAACCTTCAAGACAGAATACCAGAATATCAGAATCAGATCACCAAAAATGTTAAAGAAAGTAATAAAAAAGTTTCACAATATAGTGAACAAAAATGCTGAGTTACAAAGTAGAATGTATAATATCATCCCAATTTAAACAAATGAACAACTAAAGTAAACATATGTGCACACAAAGAAAAAAAAGACTACAAAGATAAACTCCCACATAGAACAAGGAGCAGGTGGTGGTGTGATACAAGTCCATATTCTCCAGAGAAACTACAATGCATCAAGTAACTTGAAAGCAAAATGAGCAGTAAATGATAAGAAAAAATAGCATAGAAAGGCTAAATAAAGACATCTGTAAAGTCTGTTAATTAGTTTCTCACTTTGGAGGGGTCCATTAAAACTGCAAATTAGTAGCGTATATATTTTGATAAGGTAATTTTTTCATAAGAAGCGAGTGCTCTGGCAATGGGACTCCTAATATATAGTGATTTTATAAAAGACAAAACTGCTTTACTAGTTTTGCTTTATTCAGCTTTTAAAAAAATACATATTAAGTCTCAAGAATTATTTACATAAAAATCTCGACTAGCAGGCTGAGAAATCTGATTTTGGAGATTTATGTGACATTAAATGTCAGCATATCCCAGAGTTAAATTTGCTATTTCTGTTAATACTTTTTTATATAAATTATTATAACGGCAAACAGTCTTCAAGGAAAAGAATAGAAGACAATTGAGTTGTGCTGCAATTTTAGCATATGAAAATACAGATTTCTAACTTACCAATGTGTAAGGCTAATGGTTTTATAACCTAGAAAAGTTTTCATCATGAAGAGTAAATTTTTAAAAATCCATTTATCATCTTCCTATCATTGATTTACCCCAATGACTAGAAATGTAAGGTACAATGCATTATTATGTAAATATAATGCATTAACAAATGTAACTCACAGAATCCAAACAAACATTAACCACATTAACACCTGCATGAGTAATGGAATTTAGGTACAAGGAATTAAAGGAATATGAAGAAAATATGGGATGCCACAGCTAGTGTATCTTAAAATCTTAAAAGGTTTGCTGAGAAAGAACATAAAATATGTCCAGATTCTTTTGAATTTGACAATTCTGTTGAGTTGTAAACTTACGGTTTTTCAGAAACTTCATACAGTGAAACATTCTAGGATGTATTCTCCTATCATTATTTAAGCACACCCTCCCCTGCCCAAGAAAGTAAATACATTATTTTCTTAACCTTCTCTTAATGATATTTGAATTGTTTCTTCAAACTAAAGAGAATATAAACAAACATTTAGCATTTCTTTTTTAAGCAAAGCAAGGGCTCCACATTCACACTAGATAGGTAAACATGGGTGTACATGGTCCATAAGACTTAGCTCTGAATTTTAGTCAATTGTTAAAAGCTTCCTTTATTCCATCTTTGAATTTTGTTGTTAAAGCATAATTTTTGAATGGATCAAAAAGGTCTTAGAGAAAGGAAATTGCCTGCATGTTTGATGTAGTTCTGAAACAGCTCTCACCTTCTCTGGATGAGATAATCTTCCAGGATATCGAGACAACGCACCATCTGGGAGAAGATGAGGACTTTATGGCCACCTGCAATCAGCTTAGGGAGCAGTTTATCAATCAGTACCAATTTCCCTGCTGCCTGAATCATGGCCTGTAGCTGAAAGTCGGAAGCATCTGGGCTGTGGGTTTTTCGGAAATCTTCCAGAATTTTCTCTTCTGCCCCTGGAAAGGAATGGAACAAAACTATTCCTTGGACAAACTGTAAGGAAAAAAGCCACTTTCTACTTTATAGATCCTAGGAAAAAAGAAGTGAATTCTTAGGTCTTGGACTAACAGTCCAGTAAGATGGTACATTTGTGTATCCTGGGTCTATGTCCCCAACTGAGGGCTCTAGCAAGCAGCCAACTGCAGAGAATACAGGTGATTTGATTTGCAAGACCCACCAAGCAGAGAAAGGATTGAGACACCAAGTTCTAAGCTGACTCATGCAAGTAAAGAAACCTTCACAGAAAGTTGACAAAGAAGCGCCTCTTGACATACTTTCTGAGTCAGAGACAATCTATATGCAAATCCAAGTCGTAATTTAATTGAAAAATTTGTCAAAAACTTTCACTGTAAAAAAAGCTCCTGACATCTTCTCTAATTAGGACAATTAACTGTTAATTTATCTGCAGTTTTTATTTCATTTTAGCATGATTATTCAAATAAGTAACATAGTTCCCTGTCCCAAAGTGGAAAGTGTGGGCTAGACTGCCATTAAGTAAAGGACAACAGACTAATGGGTGACAGCCAACTTTTGTAGGGCCCAGAGTTGGCAGAGGGAGGGTCAAAACTCAGCTGTGCATTCACTAACTAGATTACTTAGGCAAATTCATCAACCTCTTTAAAAATAAAACTGTTCAGTAGTCCATAGAAAGGGGAGAATGCATACACCCAGGATTTAATGGGAACTCAATATATAAGATCACTGACAGTCATTAGTTTTGTCAAAAGACCATGACAGGCTTGAGTGACTCCCTGCTTCCCCCACTCACCATTGATCAGATAGGGATGGTTACAGCACTTTCTCAGCTCCATCATGGTATTGATGAGATTGGGCATGTTGTGCTGATTTGCCCCCTTGGTCAGGAAGGAAAAGTTCTTCTCCAGAATGGCACGGTAGTACTTTTTTTGGATATTGGTCAGCTCTACTTCAATGATCGTCTCTTGTTTGGGAGCAAGGTTCTTTTCCACATCATCTTTCAGCCGCCGAAGCATCATTGGTTTTAGGATAGACTGCAGTTTCTTCACCTGTCCAGGGAAGTAAGACCTGTTCATCTGCCCCCTCCCTGACGTAACGATTACGGGGGTACCTGAACCTTCACTAGGATCTCTTGAGCATCTAGTGAGAGTACTGTGGTAGTAGATTAAATGATGATCATGACTGATCCCTGATCATGGGAAGTTTACGATAAAACAGAAAGGAAAAGGGGGATCTGGTTTTAAATCACATGTAATTACGCAGAACCTATGTGGTAAATTTACAAGATATAAAAGAAAGACATGAAAGACAGTACCTGTTCTTTAGGATTGAGAAAACAAACCTCTCTTTCTAACACATACACATGCAACAATTACCTGAGGAATATCTTAAACCATGTAAGGAGGTACAAGATATATTACAAAGGGAAAACTGAGACGCCGAAAGAACAAAATAAAAAGAAGAGGCAATCTGGGGTGAGAGAATGGGTGAGGGTAATCAAAAGGTACAAACTTCTAGTTATTTAAAAAAAAAAAAAAAAAGACAAAACATAAACCCTGTATAGTAATGTGACTACAATTAGTAATACTGTACTATATATTTCAAAGTTGCTAAGAGACTAGTTCTTAGAAATTATCATCACTAGGGGGAAAAAGTATGTGTACTGATGGATATTAACTAGATTGTGAACATATATCTATATAGATAGATATAGATACAGCGAATCATTATTTTGTATATCTGAGACTAGCGCAAGGTTTTGCATCAATTATAATTCAACAACAAAAAGAATCAGAGGTGGTTTAGAAACGGATTCTTTGCACATCTTCTAAGTGCCAACAGCGGCAGCATGTCTGAGGAGAGCAGCATGTAGAGAGTTAATGTCAGGTGACACCTCCCACCCACCATGCAGGCAGTCACCTCAGGGGTTCTTTAAATGTAGTCACCCTCTTTGCTGAGATTTGCTGGTTCTTCACTTAATGGTGCAGGCCTGAACAGCAGGTTTCTAGTCACTTGATGGCACCAGCAAGGTGACTTAAACTCCCTTCTTTCAAGAAGATGACAGAGAGAAGGGAGTTCAAGCCAAGGGACCCAAAAGAACCCTGAGCTAAACATGCTACCGATAAGATTAATCCTGCTGGGAAAATAAAATAAGGAGAAATGCAAGTGCAAAGGATCAAGTTTCAAGTCAAAAAAAAAAAAAAACTAAGTGGGCAGGGCCTGCATAAATAAGCTGTGTGCTGTGCCAATGCTTCCTGAAGAAATACAAAGTGGCTTACAGGGTGATTTTGAGGAGTTATGGGGCAGGTTTTAAACAATGATCAACATGCTTTACTTTGGAAACAAATGCTCCCTAAACTTTTATATACTGTTATTTAAAATACGGATATTTGATTTTTGTGGTTTTCTCTTATCCCCAATCTTCTATCTACTTATGACAACTTGGTTTTACCAACCATGGAATAAGGAATCTAATTCCCCACATGGATAAGGCATTACTAGATAAGAACCCAAAGAGAAAAGACACAGCTTGATAACTATTAAAGACAGGGACAAATGCCAATTTGCCACATGCCGGGCTCAGCTTTTGCCCTTCACTTGGTTCATACCTTGAATCATTTAGAGTATACTATATGCCAGACACTGTGCTGGTCAATACAACAAACACAACTTTGAAGAAGATGTGGGCCTTGTCCTCAAGGAGGTCATTGTCTAGGAAGAAGAAAAAATGCATACCACAAAATAAGTGCAATGGGAGAAGAGGATGCATTTCTAATGGTCCAAAAATGGAGAGAGGGTTGGACCTGGCTTTTGAAGGATCGATAAAATACTGCAAATGTAGACAAGTGGGATTGAGTTTGATTAGTCACTGCTCTAAAAGTCTGAGTTTGCCACAGAAGTAGAAACAAACAGATTGGAACTACAGAGTGTACTTTTGACATCTGTTAGCAAAATTTCCAAATCTTCTCAGCCCCAAATTCTCTGTCCCAACCCACTCTCACTCTATTGCTAGATTAATTTGGCAGAACTATGTCATTCTTGCAGTCAAAACTCTGCATTCCTTCTCTAATACCCACCAAGTTCTTCAACCGGTCTTTCAGTATCTTCCCAAAATATAACCCTAAAATCCTTCTGGTTTCATGCACAATTCATCCACCTTTTTCTAGCTCAACCAGATGATTCCCTACTACTGAATAAATTACATTTTCTCCCCTATGCAAAGTAGTCTCCATCTTTTTTCTCCCTTCACCTGTTGAAAACTGATGCATATTCCAAAGTCCATCTTTAAATTGTAGTTTCTCCATGAAGTCTTTCCAGATTACTCAACAGACATCACCTTTCTGTCCTTTAAAGCCCCCAAATTCTATGATTTGTTCTTGTGCATTTTAATTTGCCTGGCTTATTTCCATAATCCCTATTATAGATATTAATACCAGTTGTTTTTAATCAGATTTGAGTTCAAAAGCTAGACTTAGATATTTGAAAACTGAAGAAATTTAGTTGATTTGGACAAATCTGGCTACCAACTACTGTAGGTGGATGATTCCCTTCTTTTCCTCACCACCTATGTTTTGCTGTACTCAAGAACATGCGTCAAATTATGTAGGAGGAAGGATGAAAGATGAGGGAGAGAGAAGAAAGTACCATGCTCCTGAGACCAGAGCTGTGTGCAAAATCCTTGAACCCACATGTGAAATCAGTGAAGCCAAAAGGACTAATATGCTAGTGCATGGTATTTTGAAATTTGATTCATTTATCCTTTGGAATAGTAAAAATAGCCAATAATCAGCTTACCCTCCTCCTCCTCAATATAACCAACAAAGAAGGTAATGCTCATTTTACCAGGGATGTGAGAACTTACTAATTTCTTTTCCCACAGAGACTTGTTCTTTACTGGATGGTGAAGTTAACTATCACGTTGCTTCCTCAATCCTTCAGGCCCCTATTTACCTGTTCTTCTGTCTTCAGATCTCCAAACTCTTCCAAGAAAGCAGTCTCAGAAGGAAACTGTGATGGCTCCAGAAAATTTAACAAACTGAAGAGCTCTTCCACAGAGTTCTGCAAGGGTGTCCCAGTGAGCAGCACTTTGTGTTCCTGCACAAATTAATAGTACAAGATGAACACTGTCTGAACCACCAAAAACATACTGCTTCAGTGGGCAAATGAAGCAAAAGCATTCTGTGCTCAATTTGGGACAGCCCTGTTTTGCTCTTATATAAGAACAGAATGCCAACATTTTATGGTACACAGTCAATACAGATCACCCTTTCTTTCACATCGCTGTTCCAGTCCCAATTTCATGTTAATTAAAGCAACTGTTCACTTATTCATTCAGTATTACTGAGTGCCTACCCTCCACATATTGGGCACTGTTCCAAGGCAGTAATGTTAAAAGGCCATCATTATGGGTACCAGATCATTCAGGGACCTGAAAACAAACCAAAACACCTTCCATCTTCAGGTCACAAATTTCATGGTATTTAAGAACCCCCATTCAGGTCCCTCTGGGAATCAATGTGGCAAAGATCAAAACGTTGACCCAATTCAAAACAAAAAACCATTTGATTCCTATACTATCATAGCTATATGGAATATAAAGGAAATCTAGAGTAAGCAGACTATGCACGAGTAAGCTACATGCAGAATAGTTACACAGTGACTAGAAGGAACCTGTGTTTATGTAAAGAGTTTGCTAACTCTCACCAAAGCCATGAGCTTTAGACCCTCCAGAAGTTTGCAGTTCCTATTCTTCAATCTGTGGGCTTCATCGATTATCACACAGCTCCAGTGAATCTTCTTCAGCTCTGGGCAGTCTGCCAGGATCATCTCAAATGTTGTTATGACTACATGGAACTTGAAGACTCCTGAAAGAGGGTTCCCCTGAGGAGGAGACAACAGAAAGCAAAGTTTTATGCCACAATTATTAATATTCTGCTAGTGGGGTACCACCAGTTGATCAAAGGAGGAGCACTATAAATGCTATGGCCTGAGGTGAGAAGACAATAAGCACCACTCTTCCTTATTTCAGAAAGAAGAGAACGTAAGAATGAAATAGCTTTCCAGAGAAGAGAAACCTCATTACATCAACAAAACAGAAACAAAAAAGTATGTGCCCGCACAATGGTCAGATGAACAGGATGGGAGGTACAGCAAGGAAGCTTTTTAATAATTAACTGTCCTGGTAAGGAAAGCAGATGGGTATTGATTCACATATTGCCAATCAGAAATTGGTTTAAACCATGCACAACTTTAAAGCCCAAGGAAACTTCCCTTCTGCTACGTTTTACATCTGATTTCACCTTGTAACTAGGGTTCTAGAAAAGTTTTAAAGTGATGATCCTGAGCCACCTGGGGCGAGTGCTGCTAGGCAGGACACACCACTGTCATCCAGCCTATTTTAGTATTGCCAACATGTTTCAAGAGCAGAGCTGCATCATGTTAGAGCACATCTTAAATTTCTTCCCAGTGTCTCCTTCTGCTGTCTAGGAAACCCCTGGAGAACATGGGCTTTCCTCTGAACGGATTCATTCAATTTTCCCCTTGTTTAATTTTAAACACCAGGGCCTCCCCGGTGGAGCAGCGGTTAAGCGCTGCGCTGTGGAGCTGACGGCAGGGGGGACGCGAGTTAGACGCCCGGCCGGGTAGAGTCCCACATGGTGTGGCGGACCTCTCCTGCCTCACCCGCTGCTCCCCTCAGCAGTGTATTTCTGATCTGCCTGTTCTGCTACCCACTCTGTCTCTGGTGAACCCTCTCGCCGCCCCATACCTCTGGCCTGTGCCCCAGCTTGTATGTATAAATAAAAAATAAATCTTTAAAAAAAAAAAACTTTAAACACCAGTGCCCAGGACAACCATACAAGCATACTCAGCAGAGATTATACTTAAATACTTTCAAAAAAATTCTGCTGTGCTTTTAACACAACAGAAGCCTGTTTTCTCTTTATCGTTCCCTGTCAAATCTGTTCATCTCTTCTCCAAACTTCCTGGCTGGGAACCGTCCTCTGTAAACTAATTCTTCTGTTTACTTTCTTCACTGAGCATATGACAATTCAGCTAGAATCTCTTACATGTAAAAACAACTTACAAGCCAACCAAAAAGCAAGTTTTCATGTCCAAAGAGAGCCTGATCGTGGAAAGCATGTACTACAGTTCTGCTTTTTGCCATAAAGTAAAATAAACTGAAGAACAAGAGGTCTGCCTCAATAAACTACTAAGTCACAGCAACCCAAGGTGCAGGGCATTAAAACTTCTGATGACAAAGAGTCATCGGGGTGCCCTGGGGAAGGCTCACCTGTGCATCTCTGTACACCATTTCATACTGCTGGATCATCTGCCTGCTGATCTGGCTGCCGTGGTACACAATGGCATTCATCTCTGTCCAAGTCCGGAACTCCCGCTCCCAGTTAGTGATGGTGGAGAGAGGGGCAATGATGAGGAAAGGGCCATGGATTCCCCTGAGGAATATTTCTGAAAGGAACGTGATGGACTGGATGGTTTTCCCTAGGCCCATTTCATCTGCCAAAATACAGTTTTTTCTGCAGAGAGTAAGAGATATGGTAATTCAATGTAAGAAAGAGGTTGAGACTGGCTGTAACTGAAAAAAAATACTTCAGAAGCACACCTTTACTTATAAGGTCATCAGTGAAGGGAAGACCTTATTGGCATTTTCCAGAGATGTGACTGAGAGGAATTTTATTGTTATTCACACCATGCCTACTTCCAAAAAGAATTATAGAAACTTTTGAGAAAATACATGAAATAGATCCATTTAAATACAAACTGAAAAACAATAAAAATTAAAGTAATAGAGACCATGAGAAAAGAAAATGTCTCAAACCCATGCCACTTTCTGTACTTGACAGATGTCACAGAAGCCAAGGCCAAAGTAAGAAGATGTTAAGTTACATGATTTTCATTGCCTATAATTTGTGTTACTGAAGAACAAACTTTTAACCCACACGATAAATTCATCATCAGAGTGGAAAGCATGATTGCTTTTGGTGATCCAGAATCACAGACTTCAGAGTTAAGAGGGCTGAAGGGGTGTGGTCCGTCAGGCTTCGTCCTCTCACTACAGATGCGTGACCAAGACCTGACAGGTGGAGCGAGTGGTGCTCTGGTCCCACTGTGAATAAATGGCAGAGACTACACTAGAGTCCCATCCCAGAGCATTTTCATGGCAAAGGGCTATTTTTAAAATTAATACTTGGGGGCGGGGGTACATTCTAGAATGTAAGGAATACCCATCTTTCTCAAATTTCATTTAGATTCTGACAGGAACTAGAGCATGAAGAGTGCAAAACTCAGCGTTAAAGGACAAGTCCAGAAAATACATCGCTCAAAAACAAGTAACAGAGTAGGGCTAGATCAGATCCATTCCCCTTTAGGACCACTGTTAGCTAAAGATTTAGAGAAAACAGTTCTAAGGCATCTTTTGGGCTTTGGTACATCTAAGCTGAGCCTAAGGTTTTGGTTAAGGCTGGCAAAGAAAAAAAAAAAGGACAAGGTCAAAGGTGTCTAAACACCATTCGTTTTGTTTGTGAAAGCTGATGTAAAAATAAAGTCTTGTTATGACTACTGTGCCAAGATACCACCTTCAGTAGATAACTGTGTCGTACCCTCCCACTGTGCAGCTACTGTTCTAAACAGATCAAGGCAACAACTTAGCTCCAGCTATAAACATTTGGGAGAAAAAACATTCATGAAGACAGGACTAGTTCTGGTCCCTCACCTGTTATACCAGTTAAAGAGAAGCCAATTCATCCCCTCCAGCTGATACTCCCGGAGCTGGTTACTGTTTTTATACTCGCGAGACTTCTCAAGTTTCTGCCAGGAGTCAGAAGCAGGCCGCTCCTAGTGAAGAAAAGCAGAGAGCACAACACAAAGAGAAGGATGTTTCAGCAGCATAATATGGACAGAGCCAGGATAATAATGAAAGTGGTAAACCTCGAAATATTTCCCTAAAGCTCGCTTCAATCTGTACATGATTTTCTGACTAATGTGCAGACCCTGTATTTTTTATATTTCACCAGAATAAATTAAAAACACCTTTATAAAATTTTCAAGTAATTAATGAAGAAGAGAAACAGGCCCACCTAAAATTTTGATAAGTGTCAGATTGCTTTATTTAGATTCTTACAGGTAACTCCCATTTACATTTTAATTTCTATGCAAGCCAGTATTAGGTCTTTTGGTTTCTATAGACAACATTCCTTTTGTTATTTTTTTGGTGCCTGTGGTTATTAGCTTAGGAAAGTGCAGTGGGTCAAATGTTTTGCTGACTAGTTTCTAAAGTCAGTACATAAGGCAAACCCATGTGGTAATCAAAACTGCAAATTCCTTAAATTCCCTTTAAGTATAATAAAATTAGTCTTATTATTTTAGTGTTCCATATGAAACATCAATTTCTAAATACAACTCATCTTTTTTTCTACTGATATAAAATGATCTATTTCTCATACACCAAATTCTAAAATATTCATGGAACTATATCTACATTCTTCATTCTGTTCCACTGGACTATCTTTAACTACAATAAAATCACATTTTTAATTATTAATTTTCAAATATGTCTTGACTATTCTATCCTATTTACTGTTTGGTATAACTTTTGAATCAATTTGCCAAGTCCTCTTAAAATCCCATTGGAATTTTAATTACTCTGGGGAAAATTTAAGTATCTACATATTGAGAGACTTCCCATGCAGAAATTTTATTTTGTTTTACATTATTTGGACATAAACTTGGTTACTTTATTTATAGACTGAGCCCCTGAACTGGCACTTTTTCTTAAAAATAAAATTTTTTTAGGTATTCCTGCAGTTATATACAATAGTCTTGAGAGATTGTAACTTTTCTAAACAGTAATTTTAGTTTTGCATAGTTCTATTTTGGGGGTACTATCAATAGAATAAAGTAC
Organism: Scalopus aquaticus; assembly: GCA_004024925.1. NCBI lineage: Eukaryota > Metazoa > Chordata > Mammalia > Eulipotyphla > Talpidae > Scalopus > Scalopus aquaticus. Next base: position 77,574 of record PVIJ01006193.1, read on the forward strand.
ACCTGAAATGTGTTATTAATAGAAAGTAAACCTTTTGCATGCAAAGTTTAATACCCCCAATAGAATCACTGAAATTTGGAGAAAAATGTAATCTGTCCTTTTTTTTTTTTCCAGGAAAATACCTATCACGACTTACCTTCAAAATTATTACAGCTATAGTCAAGCTAAGCCCTTTGAAACAGAGGACTCTGTTGAATATTACTAAGTATAGATCTTTTCAGAAATAAACAAGAAAGTAATTTATGTCCAAAAAAATTCACTTTAAAGAAAAAGTTTTTAAGCAAAGATATTCCTACGTAAACTCTCCTACTCAGTTCCCTTAGGGAAATCATATTCCTCTTAGCCTACATAAGCCATTTAACCTCACTCCCTCAAGTCTCCGCCACCTATTTAATTGGGTTTTCTTTCCTACTGAACTGGACATTATGGGGAAGACTTTTCTGAAATGTTCCTGATGTATAGTGACTTAAGTGGCTAACTCTCAGCATCACAGACATTGGAGGACAGAATTTCACTGCAGATTTCTAGCTGACTGCCTTGACAGCGCTCGAGCTGTAGAGGCATCATTCTAATCCAGTCACTCCAGCGTTTGTCCTCTTTCCCCAGGGGTGAGGGTTTTAGTTTAACACTGCCCACTAGTCAGAAATTTCAGTCATCTAAACATAAGACCTGAAATCAGCTAGAAGTTTCCGATACCAAGACTGTTTAGCTCTTAAATGGTACACACCACAGGAAACAATTGACCCCACAACCTCCAGTGACTACTTAAATTCAAAAGAGAAATGATTCTTGGGAATCTCCAGAGTAGATTTCACCTATTAAAAGACTGATCCTCTCTTTGCATAAGTAATGGCATTCTTATTTCTTGCTTTCTTAAAATTCTGTGTTTTACCTAAAAGTAACCAAATTTTACCAAGATGCTTTCAAATATAGAATGTTGGGACTCCCTGGTGGCGCAGCGGTTGAGCGCTGCGCTGTGGAGCTGTCGGCAGTGCGCGATGCGAGTTCGACACCCAGCCGGGGAGGATCCCATATGGGTGAGGCAGACCTCTCCTGCCTCGCCAGCTGCTCCCCTCAGCAGTGTATTTCTGATCTGCCTGTTCTGCTTCCCGCTCTGTCTCTGGTGGACCCTCTCGCCGCCCCACGCCTCTGGCCTATACCCCAGCTTGTACGTAAAAATAAATATGAAAAAAAAAATATAGAATGTCATGCAATTCACAGCGACATGGATGGAATTAGAGGGGATCATACTCAGTGAAATAAGCCAGAAAGCAAGAGAAAAATATCGAATGGTTTCACTTATAACAGGACTATAAGGAAATCAAATAGGAGAGACAATCAGCGTGGGGGGGGGGGGAGAGGCAAGGAAAAGGGCACAAAATGGAATAGAAAAGAACACAAGGGACCATGGAGATGGATCATGGGTGAATTGGTGGTGGGCTACCCAAGGGGAACACAAAATGTAGAACACATAAATAATAATAAAAATATATAATAAAAAACAAAACAAAACAAAACAAATACAGAATGTCATTCACAAGACTGGTGGGGGGGCATATGTAAACTTCAAAGCCCGGAATAAGATCCCTTAAAAAGAATATTTAGGTAAAGTACCAGTCAGTATGAGCTCTTAAGATTAGAGAGCTTTAATTCTATTTTCAGTTACCACTCCAATTTAGAATTTTTGCGGTAAAATTTCAAAATGTGCATTTTAAATGAGAACAAATAAGTTAGAAAAAAAAAGAGAAGCGCGAAAGGATACCATGGTCCACTGAGAGACGAGGACAGCAGTACCACAACAGCCGAGTAGTAAAGAAAAAGTGATAGTGCCTGAAAACACTTGAGAACTCACACTTCTGCCAAGCGCATGTAGTCAGTGTGAGAAAATAAGTGTGATTCAGGCTGAGTAAGACTCCTGATTACTTCTAGATGACAACTTACAATTAGCTTCTCTCCATTCTGTTCCCACATTGGTTCGTCTCTGCACTGTCACCCACCCCAAATAGCCTGGCGCCACATTTGCCCATGCACACAGGTGCCTCTGCCATTAGACTGAGCTCCTGGGCACAGGATCTGTACTTCTTTCTTATTGGACCTCACACAAGACTCAACCTACAGCAGATGCATGATAAATGACTAATAAATTGAGTTAAAAAAAGAAAACAGAGGGCCTTCCTGGTGGCACACCGGTTAGGTGCTGTGCTGTGGAGCTGTTGGCATTGGCAACACAAGTTCGACGCTGGGGCCGGGGAGATTCCCACATGGCGCGGCAGACCTCTCCTGCCTCACACTTGCTGCTCCCGTCAGCAGTGTGTTTCCATCAATCTGCCTGTTCTGCTCCCCACTCTGTCTCTGGTGAACCCTCTTGCCACCCCATACCTCTGGTCTGTACCCCAGCTTGTATGCATAAGTAAATAAATCTTAAAACAAAAACAGAGGAGAGGGTTAAAAGGAAAATCAATCATGTAGACAAAATACTATTAATGATGTAGGTTTCTAATCGCAGTCTACATCTCAAGACATACTCTATATGCCAAACAAAACAAAATAGGGCCTCCCTGGTGGCGCAACGGGTTAAGTCGCAGCATATGAAGCTATCCAGAACCACCGCAGCACCAGTTCGAAACCCAGCCAGGGAGCATCTCACATGGTGCAGCAGACCTCTCCTGTCTCACTCCCTGCTCCCCTCAGCAGTGTATTTCAGTCAATCTGCCTGTTCTGTTCCCCACTCTGTCTCTGGTGAATCCTCTCACCCCCACCCCTCCACACACACTTCTGGCCTATACCCCAGCTTGTATGCATAAAAAAAACCCAAAAAACAAAAATAGTACTTTTAAATGAATTCTGACAGGGATCTAAGGTCAATGTTGAGCTCTGTCTTCTGATTCCTAACTTTCCAATGACGTAAAAAGTAACAAATGCTAATAAAGGAACTAGGTAAGTTTTTCACATAAAAAAGGTGTTTTTTTAAAAAACAGAAACAGATCATTCTAGCCTATAGCCATATTCTTAACAACTCTAATTCTTTTCCCACATAAGTTAAATCTTAATCAGACTTTACCCCAATTTTACCTACTTTTCATTGATACTCTATCTACAACTATGTGTCAGATATTCTGGGAAATTTTTGTAGCTTGGTGGTAACAACCCTATGTTCTTTCTGAGGAGCCTAAGGACAGCTTTTCGCCTAAACAACATTCCAGTTGAGTAAAGGCAAGAGATCAGTGACAGAGCAAGAGATAAAAACAGGAAACAAGACACTAAGAAGTTTTGGAGCTTCTATGCCATGCTCACACCTTCTATCTTACCGAACTGAGCACTAGCAAAGTTCGATTTTGACAGAAAAACACCCTGAACTGCAGGTTCGATGAAGAGTGGCCAGAGGTAAGACACCAAAGAAACCACTCGGGTGAACGTCCAGGATTGCCAAGTTCACAAAAGAACATTACAAGAGACACCCAAAAAAGATACATTACCACATTTTTAATTTCAGGGAGAACTTGAAGAGATTCGAATTCTTTAACTTTTGCAGGATCCACATCCTCTTCCAGCTCCCAAGTGCTTTCCTCATAAGGCAGCGAGCACCACTTCACCAGGTAATGAGTCACCTCCTGGGGGAAAACAGGAGATACGTGTATATTATTTCTTTAGACTGAATGGATCATACTCTGGTTACTCTCTGAAAACCCACCCTACAACACAATACGTGAACGCCATCAAAACAAAAACCACATGATAACAAAACAAGGAAAATATGAACCTTTGGAGAGTTAAGAGTGAAACACTCACCTCTCCTGTTTCTGCATCCTTGGTGTGGGCCACTTCCAAGATGCGATCAACTTCTACATAGTCTGGGTTGAACAGGTCTTCATCAGGCTAATGCAAACAGAGAAGAGTTAAGAAGTGTTCTCTGGGCATCTCTCAAATCCAACATCCAGTGACAACCTTTAAGCACCCCCACCACTCTGGGCCCCATCAGGAAACACAGAATGAAAGGGTTCACTTGAGAGATGAAAGTCGCCCACAGGCATTTCTTCACTGTCCCCAAGTCCTGCTCTCCATGACTGACTGTGAAGGATCAACTAGACCGCCTTACAGGCTATCCCATTACGAGGGGAAGTCTTTCCTGCTGGTTATTACAATACTATGCAAAATTAGCACAACAGCTCCCTTTTCAATTACTGCTTCTTGTTCCAAAGAACACCCTCGGAAACTTGGAAATCCAATTTTTCTTAATACCAACTTTGAGAGCTACCACTGCAGGAGGCATGAGGGAGCTTCAGGGTACTGACGGTGTTCTAGTCCCCGATCTAGGTGGTGCTTTCACAGGTGTATTTATTGAGCTGTACACTTGGGGTTTATTTATCTTGATGTGCACTGCACTTCAAAAAATGTACTTACAAAACAGTGATAAGTATCATTTAGAAATATTTAATGCATGTCTGGAGTTATGCTAAGTGCTTTCATTTAAGCTTCAATACTGCTTTGTGGAATAGGTGCTATAATTACTTTACAAATCAGGAAACTGACAAGGAGAGGATAAGTAATGTGACCAATGTCACAGAGCTGTGTGAACCGGAACATTCACCCAGGCCACAAGAAGCCCTTTTCCTAGACTGTTGGAACAGTCTTGCTAGTCCCTAGGCTAGAAGGGACTTTAGGGGCATCTAGTCAACACAGGAATACTTTTCATAGCATCTCCAGCCAATCCATCCTCAGATTCCATTATCCTCGTGTTCAGGAGTTTACTGCCCTCTAAGACCTGGCTACTGCCAAGATGGCTTTACTTGTGCCTGCTCAGTAGCAGCATCATGTTCTTGGTCATTATTATTAAACTATAGCCTAATTTCCTTCTGTAACTGTGACTCTTTGATGTGAACTGCTTCCTCTGCAGCAGTAACTAAGCGGAGCTTCTTTTCTCTGTGTTAGTTCTTCCAACAATCTCCCCCCAATCTGGGTTACAAACCCCAGGTTTTCAATGGTTCTTCGGATGCTGTTTCAAGGTCCCTCAATGATGAAAAGAGCTAACATTTATGGACTAATGACCATCAGCCAGGGTCCATGTTAAATACGTCCATAAACACTGGGCCAATGAATCCTCACAGGTATTTTGTGAGACTGATAGCACTACAAGTATCCCATTACAAAGACAAAGATACTGAGTCTGAAGGCCTTGCAACAGGCTCAGGGCCACCTAGCAGTGTGAGGGGGTGTGGTAAAAACCTGCACCCTGGTAGTTAGGTTCCAGAGCCAGGAATCCTAGTACCGTGTAGTCTGCTTTCCACCTTTGCTGTCCATCAGGTCTATCCCTTACCACTGTAACAGTCCTGCTGCAGCTGCCCTTAGGTTTTGCAAAGCCCCTCATTGAATCCTGGTACCCAAAGGAAAATTATACTTAGTAATGAACAGTCAGGCACAGGACTATTCTATTGCTACGGAGTAGTGTTACATTTTAAGCAACCACACAGAACTCTTGGCTCACAATAAATTTGTAATTAAACTAGAAATATCTTTTTTCCCTGCAACTGCTATCTAGTCATTTTCTCTACTCCAAAGTTGTAGAGTTTTAAAATACAAATGGCATTACATTTATTTGCTGCCATTATATTCCATCCATCCTAGCTTGTACAGGCAAAGCTGAGCTGTCTGGTTTTCAGAAGGGGTCAGGATTTAGTCGGTAGGCTGCCACGTCTGTGCCATGTGCAACTAGCAGCCTCTCCAGGCTAGTTCCCCTAACATGTGCCCTGGTTACCTCCTAAAGCAGTTAGGAATAATGGAGATGAAGAAGCTCAATTCAAAACGAAGCTATTATTTATTTTACAAGTATATTATTTGCCCAACTTGTAAACAGAAATGTTGAACAGATCAAGACAGAAAACAGTGTTACAGAAACTACTCACTATTATGCCACCTTATTTGAAGGTGTACCCCGATCTTTGCTCCAGAAGCCTTTCCTTCCCACAAGAGTATGAACTTCTGTTACATTATTTTTATACACCCTAACAGTTTCCTCTCTCTAATCCCAACCAAGGAAATCCACTCCTTTGGGAATAAATTAGAAAATAGATACACGGGGCTATATTAAGGAGTTTGGAATTTATTCCAAGAAAATGGTAAGTGCTGAAGGGTCTGAAGCAGGGGAACAGTATCAGGCAAAGCCTCCTCCCTTACCTGGGGACAGCCAAATAATTACTGAGCAATGACCCTGTGCTTCGTACCAGGGATAGAAATATGAGGAAGACATGGGCCCTCTCTGTCTCGCAGGGCTTAAAATGGAAGAAACAGACATGTAAACAAGTTACTACACTGCAAATACTTGCTAAAATAGAGGTGTGAACAAAATGTTCCAAGAATAGAGAGAGAATATCCAGCAGGCCTTAAAGATGGTTTTTCTAATTCTAGTTTTCACCTTCCTTTCCTCAGTTCCCTATTAGAGGAATAATGCCATGATGAACAATTCTCATAGGCATTAAAATAATCACACCAAGTGCAGGGATCAAACATTAAGGCTAAAAAGGCCATCCTGGGAGACAAGCAGAATTCTTCCTGACATTATCCTAAAATAATTTTTTTGTCACTTGAGGAAAAGGAGTATAATATGAATAATGAATTGTGAGGGGTGTATCCCAATTTACTATAATTTAATGGCATCTGAGTGCACTCTTAAGGTCTAGTATTTGTGACTACATTTTAAGAATAATTTTTATTGCTTCTCTTTTTTTTACAACTTATCCAGATAAAACAGAAAAATTGCATATTAAAAAAAAATAAGATAAAAGTCACCATACTCACATCAACTGGAGAAAATGTGAGCATTTTCCTGAATATTCAAGATATTTTCTATCCATTTCCATGGTTCTTTTCTATGGCTTCTTTTCTCCTGCATGCATCTACCCCAGCCCCCAAATGGAACTATCCCATATACTACTAAGAGTCTGATCTTTTCAACTAATAATAGTTTATAACATTAAACTTCTGTGTCATTAGTAATTATTTTCCAGTATCATTTTTACTAGTTGCACAGCACTCCTTTCTATGAGATGTACTGTATTTAACAAATGTCTATGATCTAACATTTTGTCTGTCTTCAATTTTTCACCAATATAAATGACTGCATCACAGCTAAGTCTCTACAAAAAGACTCGATATTTTAAAGTTCCTTTAAAATAAATGACAGAATTTCTGTACTTTTGATGTCTGTTTCCATACTGCACTCCTGACTGGTCCTCCTAAGTCATGCTTCCATATAGGGATGTATGAAAGGATCTCTTCCCTACACTCTGATCAGCAATGGACAGTCGACATTTTAAAGTCTTCAAATAATAAGGTTTGATATGTACAAACTAGACGACTTCCATTTCAACTTGCATTTCTTTGGCTACTAGTATAACTGATGACATTTCTGTATAGTTAATGTCCACATTTCCCTCCTTTCTGAATTTCCTGTTCAATCATTATTTTTTTTTGTATTTGGAATTTCTTACTGAGTTGTAAGAGCATCTCTTACCATTAAGGCTATTTGTCATATGTATCTGCGTGTATATGTAACATTGTGTGTATGTAAATATACAGGAACATCCCCATAATGGGAAAGAAAATATATGGTATGTATGGATGAAATGTGTATGTACATAATATATATACACATTTCCTAATTATTTACTTTCAAATTGATTTGCACTATTTTCTAACATGACATATTTGTTCAACATCTGAATCTATCAATCCTTCCTCTTGCTGTAAATATCATACATAGAAATTCCCAAGTTTATATAAATTAATTTATTTTCAAGAAATGTTAGCTTTGTTTTTACTTTTTCATTCAAACTTTTAAGTCCTTCTGGATTTACTTTTTTAAGGAGAGGAGGAAAGAAAGGAAAAATTCTTATGAGTTGTTAATTTAAGGTTGATTCACATGGATTATTCACACGATGAATAATCTGCTTTCTTTGGCTTAAATTTGGACTCATTCTATTAGAAATCAATGACCACTCAGCAATTTGACTTGAGCAACAGATCCATATTAGACTCCAACCTTAAGAAACTTAAACCCATTTTAACACTGCAAGAAAAGCAGTGGTCAAATTAGTAAATATTGCTTCACCTCAGTAAAAATGTGCTTCATCTGGGCTTGTTTATTCCTAAATCGCTTGATCTTCTGTGCAATCCGAGGATCCTTTTCGAGCTCTTCCATTGTAGCCCATTTACAATGCAAGTAGGAACTATCCAAAGACACATAAATTGTGAGATAAATGCAAAACTAGCAGATGATTAAAGTTTTAAGGTGTTTCAAATAACAGGGTGACCATCTAATATAAAAGAAATGGAGTGGTTTTTTTGTGAAGCTGCTTAAGACTGGGCTGTAAAGGCCTTCTTACCCATAAGAGCAAAAACAGAAAGCAAAACAATGCAGTAGTTCCAAGCAACTGGTCACTTTGCAGCTTCTATGGAACATGGCTCAGAGCAGAGGAAGGACAGATGTAAGCAGCTATCATCAATACACATTAGCAAAAGTAGTAGGCTGGGAGCAGAGAAAGGAAGTTTTAAAGAAATACTTATCCTTGGGACCTAATCCCAGAGTCTGAGTCAGCTGGAGCAAAGGCTTCAGGAGCTTTAAAAGGCTCCCCTGGTGACTACGTGCAGCCAATGTTGAGTACTACAACCTACAGTAAACTTGACTCAGTCAAGATCTATGGTTTTGCCACTCTTAGAAAATATAGGGCATTACATGACGAGGGAAAAGAAGTTTTAGTCATATATAAAATAAAAATACAAATAATGCATTAAATAGACGTACAAATTTCTATACTTAACGTAGAACAGCTCCAAGTCAAATGGGGGTTCTCCCGGGTGAACCTGTAACCAATGACAAACAGTTACAAATCAGATACCCACAGGTCACCATTACGTACCAAAGTAAACAGGTAAATCAACACCAGTGACTAATTTTAGTTGGATTTCTTGAGGACCTTTTTATTTTCCCAGGTCTTTGATAGCTATTGACCAGGTATTTCAATGGCCGTCAGGTAAAAAAATTGAACCATGTGATACCACCCCAAGGTCCAGGCTGGGACAGCATTCAGCTGATAAAGCCTAGCGGACCCAGGGCTCTGAGAGGTGTCAGTTTGAGAGTCTGGTGTGGCAGTGAAGACATGTATCTCTGGCATCTCCCCCGACTGTCATCCTGAAACACCTGTGGTATTCACTCTCAAAAGAAGGAAGTTTACTTTCATGGATACATGAAGTAAAGGTAAAACTATTCTCTCAGCAGCAACAACATACCGTTTCACTCCAGGAATTTTCTCTAGAGGATCCCCACAATGGCTCTAAGATGTCTAAAGAACCATACATCTACCCATCTCTCTACCCATCTCTCTCCCATACACACATCCTCTACCCATCTCTACCCATCTCTCTCCCATACACACATGCACACCCCACCCCCCAAGTTTTCATTAGAACTCATTGTCTATTAACTGTTTTTGGTCCTTTGGTGATTCTGAATGGACTAAAGCAATAAAGGGCTACACACCTTGTTTGGGGATCACAATGGAGAAAAAATTCAGTTTGGGCCATATTCAAATATTTAAGAATTTTATGCCTCAAATTTTCCATGGGGGTCAAAATAACCGTTGACTAGCCAGACGATATTCTTGTCTAGCTCTACTCCAGTGAAGAGCAATAATTCTGGGTTCTCCAGTTAAACAACTCTTCAAAGAGAGTGTAACTTGTGCTGGTGATATAAAAGCAAGAGACACAAGCCACCAACCTCCTGGACGGTCTTAGATGCCAGGATCTTCTCAATGATGTTTGCATCATCTTCTGGAGGCTCCTGGAGATAAGAGGTTAGAAAGAAGGGAAATAAGTAACATCACAGAACCCAAGAAACAATTCTCTGAGACAGAACAGGTAGTACTTCATTCACAAGTCCACAAGTGAGTACAGAGTCCTTCCTCCTATCAGCCCAGAGTGATCAAAAGGGCACAAACACCCCACTCCGGGCACAACCACCTTTCCCACTCACGAGGAGGGAAGTTATTCTGCTTTTCAGACCCCTGATTTCAGACCTGCCTGTAGCATCACTAAAATTGGTATAAGGACATCCTTTCTCTGCCAGAACTGACATGTTGCTACATAAAATTTTCATATAAGCAGAACATAAAAGCCTGGGGGGGGGGGTCTTAGAATCATAAGGCCCCAACCCTAATGCCTACCAGCTACTGATTGGGAAAAGTCAACTAACATTTCTTAGATTCCAAATCTGTTAAAACAAGAGTTAAAAATACAAAGATCACTAGGTCACTGGGAAGATAAAAGGGTATGGAAAAACCATTTTTGAACAGCAAGCACTACTCAAATGCAAGGTATAATTATTCTCTACAAGACGGTCCCATCTTCCCCTTTGTACCAGGAAATGACTTTTGTTTCACTCATCATCCTTAGAATACAAATTCCAAATGAAAACAAATTAACTTCTTCCTTCCTACCCTAGATACACATTGACATTTTTAGGCTCCTATTCTCCCCAAAATCTCTTTCTACAGAGTATATGATTTTTTAAAAAAATCTGCATTGAGAACAACAAACTTTAAAAGGGATGCATGAGTCAGAGTACTCTGTGTTTAACACTCTCTCTGGGACTATATTTGAGCAGTTTTATTTCAGTGGTTTCATTTGCACTATTTGACCTTTCCAGATCTTGTATTTATCACACTATGAGACTTTTGAAAAGACACTTATCACCACAACACCAACTCAAATTCACTATTCTGGGTTTCTTTTTCTCTTTGAAAAGGATGACTTATGTTGCAAATCACTGTCTTCAGCCTACCCATTCTAGGCCTCAATTGCCCCAAGTTATACCAAAACAGAAAACATTACATTTTCTAAAATCTTAAACCAAGCTTTCTCTAGAAAGTGATAGTTTAAAAAAAAAAAAAAAGAGGAGGGCAGATGGTAGAAAAGATGTATGGAAATCAGCAGGCACTGACAGATGCTCCCAAAGGTTACAAATATGTGTTATGCTGCTCCAGACACATGGCACTCCCAGAGGTGCCATGCCAAAGTTAATCCAAAATGACAAGTCTTTTCCACTGCTCAAGAAGGCAAGTGAACTGTACCTACTGTACAACAGAAGGAAGGGGTAAGCAAACTGAGCCTTTGTTTTTCTGTTTAAGTATTTGTTCTGCTTGATTCTTAAGCATAAGTAAGGAAGGGAAAAGGAGGCAATGTAGAGCTGATTGACAGTCTTCTCCCATTACAGTGTAAACCTTCTGAGGGCAGGGGTCCCTGTTTGTTTTAGTTGCTGATGTAGCTAAATATACCCTTAGCTACAGGACTATTTGTTGAACGCTAAATATCATGGCAGAGGAAAAAGGAGAAGGAAATGCATGAGGAAATAAAGTCACCAAGGCCGTAAGTACTGGAGACAGCTATTATTATCAATCTCTATCACTTAACACATTGTTTGTGGGTAGTTTTTATCGCGCGCTAACAGGTGGCGCGGGCCATTTTTTCTAATTTTTTTAAGTATTAAAAAAAAAGTATAAAAATAAACATATTTATACATTACCCGCATTCTACCGCTAGTCTATAAAAAATGTATTAACACATGCCCCGCGCTCTACTACCAGTCAACGTAAAATGTATAAATACATTTCCCGCATACAATGTATTAACAAAGTCTCCCCCTTCAGCATACTCTCAGACCATCATATATTGTCAGGATGGTTAACAGAAAAGGCTAAAGTAAGATGTGCTTTCTTGAGTTCAAAGATCACTAACCCTGACATTGAGGTCAACAGAATTCTGACTATGACAAGTGGGCAGAGACAATAGAAATGGTGCTAGATTAAGAGAAATTAATCAAACAACTAACCAAAACTAACTTCCTAATCTATTGCCTTCCAAAATTTCTTCTGTACGTATTGACCATCTTTTATGTTTATGCTCTTGGTCTTACAAGAATAATGAACTATAGTCATCACCAAGGAACAACCAGACATGTTAACATGACGCTTTACAAGTGTGCAAGGTATGGCACATAGACAATACACACAGATCTCCTCTATAGCTGATGAGCACTTGTATGATTACCACCCTGACCAAGTACTAAAACATTTCCAGCATTCTGGAAGACCCCTGTGCCCTACAAGAAGTAACTACTATTCAGATATCTACCAAGGTAGATTACTTTTGCTATTAAACTTCATGTAAATGGAATCATACAGTACGTGGTTCACTTTTCTGTATTACTGTGTAGTATTTTATTGTATAAATACACCACTATTTATTTAACCTTTCTATATTGAGCATTTGGGTTGCTTTCAATGTTCACACGAACTGTATGTCTTCCGTGGGACAAATGCATTTATTTAGCTTGGATATAAACCTAGGAGTGCAATTATTTATTAGATTATGAGGTAGATTAGTTTTTTTTTTTTTTACAGATTTATTTATGCATACAAGAGCTGGGGAGTAGACCAGAGGTGTGTGTGTCAGTGGTGGGAGGGAGAGGGTGAGAGGATTCACCAGAGACAGAGTGGGGAGCAGAACAGGCAGATCCACTGAAATACACTGCTGAGGGGTGCAGTGGGTGAGACAGGAGAGGTCTGCTGAACCATGTGGGTCAGCTCCATGGCCAGAGATCAAACTTGTGCTGCAGTGGCTGCGATAGCTTCACGGTGTTGAGACTTAACCCTCTGCGCCACCAGGGAGGCCCTCATTTAGTTTTAATAAATATTGTCAATTTTTTTCCCAAAGTGATTGTAGTAATTTTCACACCCAGCAGTAATGCATGGGAGTTCCAGGTGATTTGATACTGTCAGTCTTAGCCATTCTAGCTTATTTGTAGTATTATTATCTCTTTAATTCATATTTCCTCATAACTGAGGATAATGAGTACTTTTTCATATACTATCATGTGGTTATCCTCTTTGTGAAGTTCTTATTCAAGTCATTTGCTGACTTATTCTCTCTCTCTCTTTTTTTTTTTACAGGTTTAATATATAAAAAGGGAGAGATACCTGCATAGGCAAAGGTGGGCCCAAAGAGCTGACATCATTTGCTTACTCTCAAAACTGTCCTTCAAAATGATACCTGCACCCTATGTTTACTGCAGCACTATTTACAATAGGTAAGATATGGAAACAACCCAAATCTCCCAAAAAAGATGATGTGGTATGTAGACACAGTGGAATACTATTCAGCAATCAAAAAAGATAAACTCATGCCATTCGCAGCAACATGGATGGAGGTAGAAGGGATCATATTAAGTGAAATAAGCCAGAAGGAAAAAGAAAAATACGAATGTTTTCACTTATAGGGGGAATATAGGGAAACCAAATAAGGATCGGGGGAAAAAATAGCAGTAATAATAAAAACAACAACAACAAAACCAGCAGGCAACCATAAATCAGACATTCTGTGAGGAGGCAGGGAGGAAAAGGGATCAAAATGGGAGACAAGAGTACAAGGGACCACGGTGATGGTTCCTGGGTAAACTGGTGGTAGGAATTTTACGGGGAATACACATTGATATAAAAGATATAAATAAAAGAATATGTACAAAAAGTCCTACTGACCTATGATTTGTGTTTTCAATCTGTAAAAGTGTCTTTTGATTAATAGAATACTATACATATACTCCACTTTATAAATCTTTTATGTATTTTTGTGTCATGTTTAAGGAATCTTTGCTTCCACCAGGCTTATTCATTAAACCATACACGGAGTCCTAAAATTTCTAGAAGTTATGTTAAAAAAAGTCAAACGGCCTCCCTGGTGGCGCAGTGGTTAAGCGCTGCACTGTGGGCCTGTCGGCAGGGGCAACACAAGCTCAATGCCGAGCTGGGGAGATTCCCACATGGTGCGGCAGACCTCTCCTGCCTCACCTGCTGCTCCCCTCAGCAGTGTATTTCCATCGATCTGCCTGTTCTGCTCCCCACTTTGTCTCTGTAGAACCCTCTCGCCACCCCACGCCTCTGGCCTGTACCCCAGCTTGTAAGCATAAATAAATCAATCTTAAAAAAAAAAAGTCAGATAAAACTGATTTTAGTATTTCATTTAAACCAATATATTAAAATATTACCTTTTCAGCATATAAACAATGTAAAATTATTAAAGAAATATCATACATATATTTTTCATTCTCAATCTTTTTGAAATCCAATGTTTACACTTAGCACATCTCAATTTGGATTAGCCACATACCGAGTGCTTAATAGCCACGTGTGGCTAGTAGCAGCTATACTGGGCAGTGTGGGTTCTGTCTCTCGTGAATCCTCTCACCACCTCACATCTCTGGCCTACACCCCACCTTGTATGCATAAGTAAATAAATCTTTTAAAAAAAGATATCTTTTCAGAGTTATTCCAGTATTCCAATACTCTGACGCTATTATAAAGGGCATTTAAAAATTTTACAATTTTCCTTTCTGGTTTCATGTTGCTAAGTTTACAGAAATAGGTATTTTTAGTATATTGTCTTTATATCAAATAATTTAACTAAATCTAATGGTTCAATTAGTTATTAATTTATTATTAATAATTCTATTAATTCTAATGGTATTTAGAATCCGCAGTAACAGTAGTATCATCTGCCAATAATGAGTTTTATGTCTTCCTTTCTAATCTTTAAACTTTTTTCTTGGGTCTCCCTGGTAGCACAAGGAGTTAAGTCTCAGCACTATGAAGCAATCCGCAGCCAAGGCAGCATGAGTTCGATCCCTGGCCAGGGAGATTCCCACATGGCGCAGGGGTCTACAAAGACCCCTCCAGGATTTATAGCCAGGTCTCCTATCTCATCTGCCACCTTCCAGGTATCTGCTCTGCATAGATACCTGGCACATGTCTAGCTCAGTGTTTTACACAGCATAGGCCTATTCCCTCTCTCTGAAATGTTCTTCTCCCTACATGACTTCCCTACCTCCTCTACTTTCTACCATACTTGGTTCAAATTTTATTTTTATAGTTAGGTCGACTCTGACCTCATTATAGGCCTATTTAAAATAAGCCAGAAAGAAGGAGAAAAATATCGAATGGTTTCACTTATTACAGGAATCTAGAGAAACCAAATAAGAGAGAGATATTCAGCAAGAGGGAGGGAGGATAAGGGTTCAAAACTGGGGAGGGGGAGCACAAGGGACTGTGATGATGGTTCACAGGTGAATCGGTGGTGGGTAACCCATGGGGAATACACTATAATGTAAAAGATACAAATGATAAAAAATACATATTTTTTAAAAATAATAAAATTGCAGCTCATCCGTCAATTCTGTACCTTTATTACCTCTGATATTTTTTCCTATAGCTCCTATCACCATGACATACTACATAATTTTCTTATTTTTAGGTTTATTGCCAGACTCTCCTAGTGACTTACTGCCAGTCACTCCCTACCCTTTGCAGTTTTGAGCTTAGCCTGTGGGCTGTTCATCCAGAGACTGATCGTGCATTTGTTGCAGGCTTCCTTTCCATTGGTGGTAAGATCTCTCCTTGAAGACATAGTTTTTATTGCCTGTTCCTTGATGTTATCTCTAGTACTCCAAACAGTCCTTGGCATGTAGTAGGTGCTCATAAATATTTCTTAATAAATAATATTAAGAGATTTTGCAATATAACATGGTAGTAGTAGTATAAAGCAAGTACTATAGTAACACAGAAGCCAGAGCACTTGGGCAAATTAGAGGAGGCATTCAAAATGAAATGACAATTGAGCTAAATCTGTTAGCCAGCATTAATCTTTCATAATTGCTAACTACCTTTTCTACCTACTCCCCAGAGTAGTGAACAAGCATTCACACATGTATGCACATGTGTACACACACACACACAGGGTAAATGTCCTGTCTCACTACCAGATTGCTACAAATGGTCTCTCATTCTCACCTATAAAGAAAAATAGAAAAAGATGCTTTCTGTTTATAGAATTTTGATTGCTATTCAGAGAATTTAACTAAGACCAAATCTAAGGAAATGTTAATACCTGGATAAGAAATTCGTAGGACTTTAAAGGAATGATAAAACATTCTTCATTGTAAACAATATTGACATAAAACCTAAGAAATTTGAAATAGATTTTCATTTTGGAGAGGGGACTGGTTAAAGAATGGGGATAAACATAGTATTAAAAAAATCAATGGTTATCAAAATACTAAGAAATAGGTTTTTATTCTATCCTAATGAAAGGAAAAGAGTAGTATTTCCAAAATACACAAAAAAGTAGGGAGGAAATTGGAAAATCAGGATCTTTTTTTCTAAACAGAGATTGTGCATAAGCAGAATCGTGTGTGTATAAACACTCAAGTGTATACAGATATACACAGTATAAACTAAATCTGCCTGCCAAACACCCTTCCACAACAGCCATCTGTTCTTAACTACTTGGAATTTTCTCAAATTATCCTTCTAAGAAGACCATTTTAATTCAGTTACTTTCATGTCAGAGATTCATACAATTTAAAAAAAATTTTGTTAGGGAAAATTTAAGCCCAACTCACCTTAACCTTAACTAGTCACTTGATGTATTTCTTTTTAATTAATCACAATGAGAGGTTCTACCAAGAAGCAAATCACTTTTCAAGTCACCAAGTACTGACCAAGTGCCAGAGAGGGAATAAAAGCAGCATCAAACAAGATACCCGGCCTCACAGGGCTTACACTCATTTAGGAAAGAGATAATGTACACTTTTTTTCTTAGAAACACCCCAGGGTAAAAGTTAGTTGGTGAGACAGAAACCTTAAGTCCAATGAGAATGCACAAAGCAAAGAGCTTGGATTTCACAGAAAAGGTAAAGTTTTATAGTAAGGCCCTAAAGAATAGTGGTTCATAAAAAAGAACAGCAAAGAGGAAGGAAGGCTGAAATGAACACAGAGGACAAAAGAATGAAACTATGGGAAGTAGGATACATGCCCAGGGAACTAAGTAACAAGTCTATTAGATCTAAAACATTATACAGGATGAAGGGTCGAAAGAAAGAACGCTTAATAGAATATGGCCACATTTGTTAAAAATAAGTTTTGGTCTTTCAACATCCAAAAATCAATCAATGTAATCCAACACATCAACAAAAAGAAAAACAAAGACCATATGATCATATCAGTAGACTCTGAGAAAGCATTTGACAAAGTGCAACACCCATTTATGATAAAAGCCCTTGAAATCCTTGGGATAGAAGGAACATACCTCAACATAATAAAAGCCATATATGAGAAACCCACGGCCAATATTATACTCAACGGTGAGAAGCTGAAGGCCTTTCCCCTAAGATCAGGAACAAGGCAAGGATGTCCACTCTCACCATTACT
>PVIJ01006194.1:0-70135 GCA_004024925.1 Scalopus aquaticus
TTCTGATCTGCCTGTTCTGCTCCCCACTCTGTCTCTGGTGAAGCCTCTCGCCGCCCCACGCCTCTGGCCTGTACCCCAGCTGTATGTATAAATAAAATAAATCTTTAAAAAAAAAAAAAAGAAAGTGGAGAGTGGTTTTGAGAAGACGAAGTGGAGAATCTGAGGCAGTGGCATTTGAAAATGGGCGCCTGAGCTATATGCTGGTGGCAAAAAACGAGAAAACTGGCGCTAGGAGAGCAGTAAGATTTCATCTGTGTGGGAACCGATAGGGATGGAGGAGCCAAACAGGAAGGCTCTGGGACCCACTGCTTCCTTCCAGAAAGCCCCTCCGGGATACAATTGCTTCTCTTCGGCCCCTTTAAGAGTGGGCCCACCCCCTGTTTCGTCTGTCAACTAACACCGGTAGCCAATCGTAGGAGAGAAGAGATCACTTCCACGCCTCAACCGCACTTAGGAGGCGGGGTAAGGGTGAGGAGAGGAGTGGGCAGCTTGATCACGTGACCCTCCCCATTGGCCAGAAGCCGAGCAGTTCGGTGACGCTCATTGGCCGAAGACGAGCTAGCCCAGGGTGAGGCCACGCCCTCCGGCGTCCCGGGGTTGGTTGCGCGGGCGCCGGGGAAGGAGACGCTGCCCTTCCGCAGCTATGGGAGCCCAGGTGAGTAGCCGCCGCGGGTGAGCCCGGCGCGCTGCGGGGCGGGCGACGCCGCAGGACCCGGGAGTGCGGCTGCAGCGGGCCAGAGCTGGGTTTGCGTGGGCCCGGGGTAGGGACATAGGTGTCCGGGCTTAGCAGGGCTGGAACGGCCGGGTTTGGAATGAGCGGGTAGTCGGGCAGTGCGAGAGGTGGAACGGAAGCCGCCGGGTCAGTGAGATGCCCGGGCCTGGAACGCTGCGGGGTTCGGAGCAGGGGCGCAGGTACCTGACCCTGGCTGGCAAAGCACCGGGGGTGGAAGGAGCAGGTGCCTCTGCCGTGGCGGTGCCGGTGGGCACCTGGACCACCATCACGGATATGCCGGCGGTCGGGGCCGGAAAGAAGGGGACCCGACCCCGGGCTCCTCTGGATTTCTGGGGTGGCACGAGCAGGTTCCGAAGACCGGTTACTGCTGAGGTTCAGTGCAGGAGCGTCCAGCGCCTGGCACAGTGGGACCGAGGAGGTGTCTAGGGTGGCACGAACAGGAGACAGGGCAGTGGGTAGTTCCAGGGAGTGCCCGGACCGGGGACTTTGCTGCGGTCGAAGTGGGCAGGGAGGTTGCCCAGGCTGGAGTCATTAATAGGGTCATCCAGGGCAGGGGAGAAGGTGCCCCAGAGGAAAGTTCGGGTGAGTGTGTTGTAAGTGCCACGGTGGGGGTGGAGAGAGGAGATTCCGGCCCAAGGTTATAGGGCACGCTTAGGTGGGGACTGGCCGTGTCCACGTCGTGGGAGACATTCCGTGAGCTTGTCAGCCCAGAGAAGAGGTGGAGGCTGCTGTGTCTGCAGAAGGGACCGAGCACCGCTGGATCTGGGTCCTTCCCTGGAATGAGTGTGCTCTGGGCGGGCATTGTCACCTCCCACCTGCCCACCTCCATCTTCCTCTCAGTCCTGGCGGAAGCTCCTCTTCTCTTTGCTGCAGGCTCTTGCTGGGTCCCCCAGCCCCGTGTCCCTGGGAGTGTGTTTTCAGTCTCATCTTGGTAACTCGCGCGGGCTTTGGACTTGGGTGTCTACAGGCCCTTCCCTTCTGGTGTACCAGCGGGAGAGGGGCTGTGGCAGTGGGAGGCTCGGGACACGCCATCGCCTTGGGATCCCCCAGAGCCGAGGCTGCCTCCCTGCCTGCCCACTCGGTCACCACTTACCTCTCAGAGCCAGTTTCCCCGTCACTGAGAGAAACAGCAGCTCTACCCTTGTCCTCAGCCCTAGAACATTTCCGTTCCCGCCCCCGAGCTAGGCTGCCGGCTCGGCCCTCCTTCCCACTCTCTGGGGATAAGGTGTCTCTGCTGCTGCTCTAGGGACTTTGGCTGCCGCTCCGGGTGGACGGGTCTGCCCTGGTCTGCTTGTTCCTTCCTCTTGAGGTCCCAGGAGACCTTGAGGGCGTTCTTGGGCTTGGTGGTGGTGGTTGGGGAGCAGCCTGAAGGATCTTGGGGAGCAGTCTTTGGGTGCTCAGGTCACATATGCGCTGGGTTTGGAATGGGGGGACCCGGGGCTCTCGGGAGGCGGCCGGGGAAAGTGGCCCATGCAGCTGTGGTTCTGCTGGGGCTTCCAACGTCCTGCTCCGGGCCAGATTTAGCCAAATCTTGTAGTGAGCGCAGAATCTAAATTCCAACGGCCTCGGGCCACAGCCCTGAATGCCTCGCTCCAGCCATGTGACTTTACATGCCTGACTGAGCCTCTCTGAGCCTCAGTTTCCTCACTGGGGGCAGGTGAGGGAGAGAGACGGCCTCTGTTTCTCAGACTGGTGGCAATCTAGTGACATGATGCATGTGAAGAACTCACAAAACACATGTAACGTGTGTCGTCATCACCATCCATGAGGGAGTGTTCTGCAGCTCCGTGAGACAGCCCACCGGAAGTCAAACGCTCGTGGTGTGGGGGGAGGAGAAGATGTCCTGATTCCCAGCAGAGGCCTGACCCTTTGGAGGCCTGAGATTTCTGTCTAGCAAATGGCTGTGGGTTGAAAGATGGCGATAATGTGGCCTAGAGCCCTGGGCTCGCTCCTTGGCCAGCACCCAGAAGCTGCCTCCGCTCCCAGGCTGGGTGGGCAGAGGGTCTGAGGGCATTTGGGCCGAGGGGGCCTTCCTGCTGGTGGGTGTGGAGGGCTGGCGGCCGCAGGCAGGGCTGACCGTGCCCCAGGCCACTCTTGTGTGCCTTTCTCTCTGCTCACCTGAGCGTGTCCTTGTGTCTGACTTGGCCGTCTGTCTGTCTCAGTGCTGTGGAGGGACTCTCTGGTGTGCGCGTCCCTGCCTCACGGGGGCACTGGCAGTGCCCGGGACCCAGCCAGCAACCAGTTGAAGACATTCTCCCGGGAAGCTCTTCTCGCCGAGGCTCTGCCCGGGGCGCTGCCCTGCCATGGCGTTCCGAAGGACCGAGGGCATGTCCATGATCCAGGCCCTGGCCATGACGGTGGCCGAGATCCCCGTGTTCCTGTACACGACGTTTGGGCAGGTAAAGATGGAGGCGGGCTCTGGTCCCCACCTTTACCCCTCTGATCCCCGAAACGCAGCCGCTCAGCCCCGGGGTCCCTCAGCACCCGGGAAAGCACCTCACTGCAGCCCCAGACATCTGGTGTTTGCCGTCTGAGCGGAGTAAGAACTGGTCTGCACCTTGGAACTATGAGAACTCTCGGCCTCGGCTTCTCAGTCCTTACAGGGGATCAGTCCTGCCCTCCCTGCTGACCTCAAATGTCTGTGGCTGACCAGGGCTCTTGAGCTCCCTAAAGCCCTGCCTTAGGGGTGCACCCCACCCGAGGGGCTCCAGGCCCAGCAGGCAGAGCCAGGCTGTCCCGGGTGGAGGAGAGAAGTCATTGTCAGCAGACTTGGGCTCAGTGTCTCTTCCCCATGCGCTGAGCGCGTGTCTTAACCCTGTGAGCCTCGGGGTCCTCATCTAAGGTGCGGGCACCCACACCAGCAACCAGGTAGGCAGGCGCGGTCCCCGCCGCTGCTGACATGGTGACCAGTGGGAACAGCCATACCTGCGGGACCACAGATGGGAGCTTCTTGGCACTGACATATGGCTGGCCCCACACTCCCTTTCAGCTCTGGGGTCCATGCTTTGGGGGCCTGGCCAGGTCTCCTCTCTCTAGGGGTTGCCACTCAGTCACTCCCATCCTTTAGGGGCTCGCCAGCGCCCCTTGGCCCGCTGGGGCTCTTCTGGCCCACTGGGCACCCCCGGGGGGCTGTAACCAGTTACCCCCTGTTTTGTGCAGTCTGCATTCTCACAGCTGCGGTTGACACCAGGCCTGCGGAAGGTCCTCTTTGCGACGGCCCTGGGGACCGTGGCCTTGGCCCTGGCTGCCCACCAGCTGAAGAGGCGCCGGCGGAGGAAGAAGCAGGTGGGCCCTGAGATGGGAGGTGAGCACCTGGGCACTGTGCCCCTCCCCATCCTCATGGCCAGGAAGGTCCCGTCGGTGAAGAAAGGTAGGTGAGGGCGTGGGGAGGAGCCGGCCTGGGGCCCAGCCGGCCGGGCCCCCGTTAGCCGTGGGCTGGTGGCTTCCTAGGCTTCGTCTCTGTTGCCGGGGCCTCCCTTCTCTGCTTGCGGGCCTGTGAGCTTGGCAGACACACCTGCGACGTCGCCCGTGGTCAGGTGCTCTTGGCACTCTTTAACCCCTCACTCCCCGGAGGCCAGCACCCCAGCGTCGGCCGCCCGGCATGGCCCGTAGATCTGTCAGGCAGGGTGCTCCGCTTGGGAGAGCCGAAGTCTCCTCGTGTGAGGTGGACTTTGACTGCGATCCCGCCGCTGCGAAGGGCAGCTGTAGCCTTCCCGTCGGGGAAAGACGCTTTTGACCGGTCTAGAACAGGGCCCGGGAGTCGCCGGCTTCCCGGCGCGTTGGCGCCCGGGGCCCTGGGTTCTCTCTGCCTCCCCTGTGCCACTGCCGCCTTTGCTTGCCCGCTTGCCTCGACGTTAGAAAGTACTGCAGGTGCTTTAAACCGTTGCTGCCGCGAGTCCTTTCTGGGCAGAGGAGACCCCAGGTCAGCTGCTCGGTGGACCCCACAAGGGAAGCCGGGTATGAAGCAGAGGAGGAGGCAGGGAGGTGGCCAGACCCCACTCAGATTCGTCCCTGCAGGTCTGGGCTCCTCAGGGGCCAGGCGCTGTGCGGGCGCCGGGGATACGGCAGTGAGCAGGCGGCAGCGTCTCCGAAGTGCTCCCGCTTGGGTGCTCCTCGGGGTCCAGGACCAGCTCCCGGATGGAGAGGAGGGGAGGGTGGCCCCGAGGGGGAGCGGCCTGGGCGCAGGCTGGGGCGCCTGTGTGACCCTGTCCCGTCCTCCCAGGCTACTCCAGCCGGGGGGTGCAGAGCCCCAGCAGCAAGAGCAACGACACCCTGAGCGGCATCTCCTCCATCGAGCCCAGCAAGCACTCGGGCTCCTCCCACAGCCTGGCCTCGGTGAGCACGGGCGGGAGCCTCGGGCAGTCACTCGCTCGCGCACCCTCCCGCACCCACCTCGGGCCCCCAGAGCCTCGTCCATCCCTCTGTGCCAGCCGCGTCCCCAGAGAAGGGCGGGGAGGGCAGACAGACATATGGTCTCCCGGGGCGGAGACTGCGCCGTGAGGTTTCGTCCTTTCTTTCCCTCCCTCACCAGCCTGGGTCGGCCCCTGCTATGAGCCAGTGCCCGGCTGGTGCCGAGGAGAGAGAAGCGAGGCAAAGAGAAGTCGTTTTCGTGCGGGGAGTGGCCTCGGGCTCATCCCCCATCTGGCTGTGAATTCACAGTGGACACTGAGCCCCTGGGGCGCGGGGAGCCAGAGGTGGCTCCTGTCCTAGAGGGGCCCTCGGCCTGGCAGGGCGGTGGGTGCTCGCGTGGATGAGAAGTATGGGTGGGAGCCAGCCTGCACATTAGGGTGCTTTCCCAGGCTTCCTCACCCCACAAGAAGAGGAGCCCCAGAGCGGGGATGGGGTGACGCTGCGCGGGAGTGGGGCGCAGGGCGGGGCGGTGGGGGGCTGCTGGTGCTTGGTCTGGGTCTGGCCTCACTGCTTCCTCCTGCCGGGGCAGTTTCTGGGTGACGTCAGCAGGACGTGGCCACTGGCGAGGGGGCAGGGCGGTGCAGGGGTGGGGGACGCCCAGGGGTCCGGGCAGGCCTCACCCTGGGGTGCTTTTGCTGGTGGTGCCAGATGGTGGCGGTGAACTCATCCAGCCCTACGGCTGCGTGCCCCGGACCGTGGGACGGCAGAGGGATGGAGGAGTCTGCGGCCGCCAGCGACGGCCACGCCGAGAGCCTCTACATGCAAGGTACCAGCTGGGCGGCCGGCTGGGGGCCCTGGAGGGGTGGGTGGGAGCGGCCTCCTGGGAGCCGGCCTGGGCACCTGAGGGTGCAGCTTCACCGAGCTCTGCTGGCTCCCGAGCCCTGTTGCATGGTTTCCAGCCATTTCTGGACCAGAACAGTCTCAGAGAGAAATCTGGTCCAAATGAAGGCCTGTAAACCGAGCGCCCGGAAAAAGTGAGCGGGATTTCGCTCTCGGGGGTCCCCCTCCCCCTGGGGACCCCCGCGCATCTTTACTCGAGCGTGGGCCGAGCTCTCTCCCTCCACGGGCCCGACGCTCCCTCTCTCCCTACCTGCTCAGGCATGGAGCTGTTTGAGGAGGCTTTGCAAAAGTGGGAGCAGGCGCTGAGTGTGGGGCAGAGGGGGGACAGCTGCAGCACCCCCACACCCGGAGACAGCCTCCGCAACCCTGAAACTGCTTCAGATGTGCTGTCTGAGGTAGGTGATACCCGTGTCTTTCCTACACCTCCCCCCACCCGAAGGGAGAAGGCGAGGCTGAGGGAACCCCTCTGGGAGGCCAGCCGCAGCCCCCCTCGGCCCTCCAGCCCCCCCCCCCCCCCGTCCTCTGGGCCAGGGCGAGCCTGGGTAGGCTGCGGCGACCATCACAGCAGTCCTGACTGGGGGGGGACCCTCATTTCCTCTGTTAAAAACAGCTCTGAACCCAGAGCAAGCTCCTGTTCTCGCCAGATTGAGGTCAAGGGGGTCCCCTCTGTGGGGAGCTGAGAAAGGAGGGCGCTTAATCTCAGAGTCGGCTGCACAGCTGTGAGTGGAGCTGAGTGGCCCGGCTGGGGCCCTGCGCCCAGCGCTCAGAAGCCTGGCATCTGTGGGTGCCGGCACCCCGGTGGGGGCTGGCCAACAGGGGTTGATCCCCCTCGGGTCGCAGGGATATGGGGTTAGGTCGGGTGGGGTGGAGACAGTGTTTCTGCCCGCCCCCCCACCCTGTTCTTCCTGGGCCGTGGCCCCTGGACCGGCCTCCGCTTGGCAGGGGAGCCTGGCAGTCAGCTGGCCCAGCACGGCCCGTAACAAGTCGAAGGTGGACGTGCCACCCACCCCGGCTGGGGCATTCGCTGTGGTTGTGGGGCCTGAATGTTGGAGAGACGCACAGTGGTGGGCTGTGGCAGGGCGTCTGCACCGGCCTGACGCGGGCCTCCTGGGACGGCAGGGTGGGCTTCATTTCCAGAACCGGACTGGCCGCTGGCGCGACATCCTAGACGAGAAACTCGCTGTCCTGTGACTGTGAGAGCAGTGAGACGTCCCCTGTGGAAGGGTGGGAAGGACAGACGTGGCAGGGAAGGGACATGCCCAGGCTCTGGCCAGGGGACGTGGGCAATGGCCTGGCCTCCCCAGGCGGCACCCTGGTGCCAGCCGCGTGCTCAGCGACCTTCGTGGTCAGTGTCATGGATGGCCGTGGCTTTCCAGCCGGATACGGCCGCTCTGGGCCCTTCGGGGCATTTTTCTGTGCTGTAAATCTTTGAACAGTTCCACTGAAATAAAATTCCCCGATTTAAATTGTACCTTGGGGGAGCGTCATGGGCTGCCGTGTCCATTGTCACGATCCGTCCCAGGGCGTCGTCAGCTCCCCAGAGACAGCCCATTTACCCCCAATTCACCCCCAGCCCTAGGTAACCACGAATCTGCTTTCTATCTATAGATTTGCCTATTCTGGGCATTTCTATAAATGGACTCATCCCTTATGTGGCCTTTTCTCACTGGCTCCCTTCACATGATGATTTCAAGATTCGTCCTTGCGGGAGTGTGGCTTTCTACGATTGCCAGAGAATATTCTGCTGTATGGATGAAGCTCAGTTTTTTCCCCTGGTCATCGTCAATAGATACTTGGTTTGTTGCTGCTTTGGGGTTCTGACGAGGAATTCCACGATGAGCGTTTGGGTGCAAGCTTTGGTGCTTTTAAGTCCTTCCCCTAGAAGGAAAATTGCTGGGTCTTGTGGTAATTCTCTAACATTTTGAGGAACTGCCCATTGCCACAGCAGCGGCCCCATTTTCCATTCCTGCCCCAGGGTGCAAGGCTCCCAGTGTCCTCACGTCCTTGCCAACACTTGTTGTTGTCTGACTCTCTTTAAAAAAAAAATTGTTTATTTATGCATACAAGAGCTGGGGTTCAGGCCAGAGGTGTGGGGGGTGAGAGGATTCACCAGAGACAGAGTGGGGAGCAGAACAGGCAGATCCACTGAAATACACTGCTGAGGGGAGCCGCGGGTGAGACAGGAGAGGTCTGCTGCGCCATGTGGGAAGCTCCCTGGCCGGGATCGAACTCGTGCTGCAGTGGGTGCGGACAGCTTCATAGCCCTGAGACTTAACCCCTGTGCCACCAGGAAGGCCTGTCTGACTCTTTTTGAAATTTATTTGACATCTAGCTTCCCACATCTGTGTGCAACAAGGAATCAGACTGCACTTAAGTGTGAGCAGTAGAAAGATGTGAAAGTAGAGAAAAGTCACAGTGTGCTGGGCTTCCAGTGCAGGATTAAAACAAAGCAACGAGCAAATCAGAGTCACTAGTGAAAAAGCAGTAAAGCTGTCAGCAGGTCACAGTAAGAGGGATGGAGGCTGAGGATGCGTCATTGTACAGAAGTTCAGTTAGAGGCACAGCTGTCACTTGTCAAAAAAAAACCCCAGTAGCGTGACCTTATTGATTGCCGTCATCCAGACTGATGTCTGTCGCATTTGAATGTTCATTAACATAATCGGCTGACCAAGTCCACTTCCCTGGCTGCTCGAAGCCTTTGAGGTTCCCACACCTTAACAGGGCTTTATTTTGTAAATCTGGGCCCACTATTGCTCCTCAAGGTGTGGTTTTTGTGACTTTTGGAGGCCAGCCATGCGGGGGTATTTCCATGTGTGTGTTTTTTTTTTTTTGAAAGATTCATTTTTTTATGCACACAAGCTGGGGTGTAGTCCAGAGGTGTGGGGTGGTGAGAGGATTCACCTGAAACAGAGTGGGGAGCGAAACAGGGAGATCGACTAAAGTACACTGCTGAGGGGAGCAGCGGGGAGACAGGAGGAGTCTGCTGCGCCATGTGGGAAGCTTCCTGGCAGGGGATTGAACTCGTGCTGCAGTGGCTGGGATAGCTTCATAGTGCTGGGACTTAACCCCTGCGCCACCAGAGAGGCCCTTCCTTGTGGTTTTGATCCGCGTTCCCCAGAT
This sequence comes from Scalopus aquaticus, assembly GCA_004024925.1. NCBI lineage: Eukaryota > Metazoa > Chordata > Mammalia > Eulipotyphla > Talpidae > Scalopus > Scalopus aquaticus. Next base: position 9,104 of record PVIJ01006194.1, read on the forward strand.
GCCCTTGGGCTTCTCTTCATGTGCCTGTTGGCCATTTATATCTTATTTGGAGAATTGTCTGTTCAGATCCTTGACGTAATTTTTAACTTGGTTGTTCATCATTGCGCTGTTGGGGCTCTTTACATGTTCTAGTTGCAGGCCCCTCGTTGGAGGTGATTTTCTCCCACCCTGTGGGTTATGTTTTTACCTTCTCAATGGTGTTCTTTGAAGCATGTTAAAAAAATGTTTTGGATGAATTTCAGTGTCTCCATTTTGCTTTTTGTCATTCGCGCTTTTGGTATCATAGCTAAGAAACCATTCCTGAAGCTGCGTGACTTCCGAGAAGGAGCTGGTGGGTCGCTGTGGGTCACGTGAGCAAAGCCTGCCCTGTTGGAGACCTGAGTGACGAGGCCCGTGGGCCGGGGTCCTTGGGCTCTGCCCAGCCCCTCGTACCTTCCTGAGTTTTCTCCATGAATCAGGGTCCTAATAATTCCTGCCTTCAGGGGCTGCTGGGAGGCTGAACAACAAGGTGCCTGTGCCGGGCCAGCTCAGCGAGAGGCGTTGGTGTCCATCCTGACGTCCCCTCTGAGCTCCGCCAGGTCTTTCACCCCAGCGGCCTCAGGCCCGAGTTGGCCCTTGTCTCCTGGGTCCAGTTACCTGCAGGTGCGGGATCTGGCAGCCTCCGTGGAAAACAGAGTCGGGCCTGCCCGAGCGCAGAGCTCTGGGGTCAGAGAAGCGGGGTTCCCTCCTTCCCGCATCCTGGTCTGGCGGCGAGGGGCGCGGGGGCGGGGGGGCCCGGGGCTGCGCTCTCCAAGAGCACAGTTAATAGCAGCTGTTTGACCCAGCTCTTCTGGGCTCCTGCCGCCTTCTCACCATAGCAGTAGCATTGTGATGACCGTAATTGTTATAATAGCTCGCACTGCTTGTCCTGTGCTTTGCATACTTTATCTGTTTTCCCTAAAATCCTAGAAAGTAGCTATTATCTCAGTGGGGAGATAAGGAAACTGAGGCTCAGCACAGGAAGCCGTCTGCTCGGGTCGCACAGTCCTGCCCCGGTGGAGCTGCAGCCTGGACCCAGGTCTGCTGGGCTCGAGACCACTGCTGTTCAGTGAGAGGCCGGCCCTCCCTGGGAGCGTCCTAGAGATCACGTTCAAGGAAATGGGGGCAAGCTCTTTTAATAAGAGTTTATGGAACCTCGTCTGTTGGAACTGTGGTCACGTCAACACGTAATCGGCGTGCTAAGTCACCGCGCTTTCTCCCGACTGTATTTTGGTGCTTGTCGCGTCGCTTACGCACCTGGGTGGGGACGACCACCCCCACCAGCCTCCCCACCCCCACCCCGCAGCACGTGGCTGGTCGCTGCTGTCTGGGCAGCTGCGTCTAGGCCTGTGCCCGCGCTGCTGAGGCCCATGTGCTCTGCCCTTCCCAGGGGCTGCCCCACACCGGTGAGGGAGGAGGTGCGTACAGGGGGCGGAGAGGGCTCACCCGCGGTCACCATTTAACGGCAGCCAGAGTCGCAGCGGAGGGAGTTTGCAGAGAAGCTGGAGACGCTGCTGCACCGGGCCTACCACCTGCAGGAGGAGTTTGGGGCCACCTTCCCTTCCGACAGCGTGCTGCTGGACCTCGGTGAGCTGGGCGGGGCAAGGGTGGGGGCACGTGGCGAGGGGAGAGTAAGAGAACCGGGGAGACCCCTCAGTGCATCAGGCAAACCAGGATCCCCTGGATCTAGGGCCTTATTGCATGATTGGGGGAACTGCGGCCTGAGAGGGGTAGGGATGGCCCCTGGCCCGGTGCTCCCCTCCACTGGCAGCTGGTCTCGGCCTCAAGGCGCAGCATCTCCCTGCGGCTGTCCCAGGCCTTGGGCTGGAGGCTCCTCCCTGTGGGTGCTGAGATGCTGTCCCTGGGAATAGCCCAGAGCAGTCCACGGGCCCGGCCACGCCGAGGTGAAGAGGCTTGAATCATGCAGCCAGCCTGCCTGTGTTCTCCTGCCCTGTGTGCCAGCCCTGTGCAGTGGACGCGCCCCCCAGCCCTCCCTGGGTGCTGTCAGCCCCGAGGGGGCCTGAGTGCCAGACTCCCCCTCCAACAATGGGGACACAGGCCTGGGGAGACCGGGCCAAGGCGCAGACATGTGCTCTCCAGGCGTCTCCCGGCTCTGCCTGTGGGGGCGCCTCTTCCCACGGGCACGGCGGCTGGGGGGGGCACCTGGGGCTGCGGCCTCTGTGCACTGGTTCCACAGACCTTCCCTGAGCACCCGTGAAGGTCCAAATCCCCCAGCCTTTGAGCCTTGGGGCCGGAGCCTTGGGGTCGGGGACGCCGAGAGAGCGGCCTGTGCACTCTGGAGCCCTCGGCAAAGCCGCCTGCCCAGGGTCACGCAGCACAGCGGCCCCCATTTCGCTCGGGGACCCCAGACTGCGTGCTCCAGTGGTGTGGCCTGGGGGAGGGGGCGCCCTCAGCAGCCTGGTTTCCCCACCCCACGAGTGCAGCCTCCCTGGGGAAGGCTGAAGAAGGCCAGGAGCCCGGGGGACAACGCGCTGGCTGCACGGGAGCATCCTCTGCCCTGGAAGCTGGGGTGCGTGGACTCAGGTGGGGCTCAGCCCAGCCCCTTCTTCCCCCCAGAACGGACCCTCATGCTGCCGCTGACGGAAGGCTCGCTGCGTCTCCGGGCGGACGATGAGGACAGCCTGACCTCGGAGGAGTCCTTCTTCTCGGCCACCGAGGTGGCTGGGGCCGGGGCGGGAGGGGTGGGGTGAAGGCTGGGCCCCGAGCGTGTGCCTGGGGTCGTGGGAAAGTGAAGGCATTTCCTCCAGTGGGGGCAGACAGCCCCAAGTGCTGCTCCTGCGGGATTTCAGGCAGCTGCCAGGGGTCGTGCAGGGGTCGTGCAAGTGAGGACGGGGCCCCGAGGCTCCACCGACACCCGCCAATGTCGACCTCGCCCTCTCCAGCCCCGCTGCCTGGCGTTAGTCTCCTGCCGTGGTCGGGGGAGGACCTGGGTGCAGCGGGTGTCCAGTGGGTGATTCCTTCAGGAGAGGCCCTGGGGAATGGAGACCCACGAGGCCAGATTTAGACTTGAGCCCAGGCCTCCTGCTGCTCGCATCACTGTTCGCTTTGACCTCCCTCTGAGAGCCTCGCCCCTAGGGGGCCCCCATGGGGGTATCTTCACCCCCAGAGGCTGCTGAGCGGGTTTTTGACACCTCACCTCCTCTCCCTTCTCCCCCCAGCTCTTTGAGTCCCTGCAGGTGGGAGATTACCCAATCCCCCTCTCCAGGCCTGCCGCTGCCTACGAGGAAGCCTTGCAGCTGGTGAAGGAGGGGAGAGTGCTGTGCCGGACCCCCAGGTGAGCAGGGGAGGCAGGCCGGAGAGGCAGGGGTGGGCCAGGCCAGACAGTGGGCTGGCGGTGGCCACAGGGGCCTGGGCACCCCCAGTGCAAGATGGGCAGGTCTGGAGTTGATGGTAACAGTGGCCAATGGACACAGTTAATCAACAAAACAATAGTTGGTGCCTGTCTAAGGTCTCGTGGGGTCTGTCCCCAAGCCCAGCGTCCCGAGCAGCCCTCACGGTGGCGTCCCAGAAGTCAGGCTGTGGTGTCAGACACAACCTGGATTCTCCCCAGGTTCCCCTGATTTGTAGCCTCTGGTCCTGACCAGTGTCCTAGCTTCCCCTGGCCTCAGCTTGCTCACCTGTGGGAGATTTAGGGATCTTTCCATCTCAGGTTAATTTTTTTTAAAGATTGATTTATTTATGCATACAAGAACTGGGGTGCAGGCCAGAGGTGTGGGGGGTGAGAGGATTCACCAGAGACAGAGTGGGGAACAGGCAGATCTACCGAAGTACACTGCTGAGGGGGGCAGGGGGCAGACAGGAGGGGTCTGCTGCACCATGTGGGAAGCTCCCTGGCCGGGGATCGAACTCGTGCTTCAGTGGCTGCAGACAGCCTCGTAGTGCTGAGACTTAACCCCTTGCGCCACCAGGGAGGCCTTCAGGTTAATTTTTCTGTGCTATGGGAGAGTCGGAGCTCGGCTTTGGGCCGTGGCCACGCACTGACGTGCATGAGTGTAAGTGGCTGGCTGAGAACGGGCAGAAGGCCTGGTGGGGTTGCGGTCATCCGCATGAAGGGCTGCCAGACTGGACGCCCCAGGTACCCGCAGGAAGCCAGGCCCACATTGGGAGGCACCGCTGTCCTGGTGTCCTGCCTGCTGGGAGTAATTTGGCCACCTCTGTCTGTCACCAGTGAGGGTTCTTAGCTGGTTGGGGCCTGAAAGGGGCCCCAGGTGAGCCTCACCCCCAGTGATCAGACCTGCCAGCTATGTCCTGTGCCACCGTTTTCGAGAGCACCCATCAGCCTCTCTTGGGGGGTACCGAGGCCAAATCCCACTGCCAGGCAGAGGAGAGCCACCCCAGGCTCCTCTGTGACCCCCGTGGCAAGACTGTCTGTGCTTCCCCTCAGGACGGAGCTGCTGGGCTGCTACAGTGACCAGGACTTCCTGGCCAAGCTGCACTGCGTGCGGCAGGCCTTCGAGGTGGGTGCGGCAGGGCACACCTGCGGAGCCGGGGCTGGGGCCAGGGCCCGCTGCCGTACCTGGCTCCTCTGTCCAGCTGGACCTGTGCCCTCTCCTGGGCCTTGGAGGGCCGCCGGCAACTCACCCCACTCCCTCATTCCTCAGGGCCTTCTGGAAGACAAGAGCAACCAGCTCTTCTTCGGGGAGGTCGGCCGGCAGATGGTGACAGGCCTGATGACCAAGGCTGAGAAGGTAGCAGGGGCGGGGCTCTCGTTCAGGTCCGCGCTTTGACTTTTACGTAGTTCTGCTAAAAAGGAAAAGGGTGATGTGGACTCCAGCTGGCAGCTCAGCTTCCTCCCGGGGGCCGCGGGGAGCTGAGAAAGGACGGGGGATTTTCCTGCGCTCATTTCGCAACTGGCCGCGCAGTGCTCTTCCTTTGTGATGACGACAGAACATCATTTTACAAAACCCACCGATGACGAAATGCAAATCACACACGGTCTCCCTGTGCCGCCGGCCGGCGGAAACCACTGCCCGCGTCTGATTTATGATCGTGCGCTCGGGCGCAGGCGCTGACCTGCAGGCGCCGCTGTTCGGGTTCCGGGGTCCGTCTGTGCCCGCCCGACTGTCCAGCTGCTCGTTCCCTCGTGGGGAGCATGGCCTGTCCATCTTCCCGGGTCGCTGGACGCAGCTCCTCGTGCTGCCAGTGGGATCTCCCACCAGGAGGGCCGCCGGGGGCCGTCTGGCTCGCCTCGACGGACGCGAGTCATGTCTGATTTGCACCGTCGCCAGCACAAGGCTGGAATCAGGCCGCAGCCGCGCTGGGCACCCGTGAGGTCTGCTGGGTGGCAAGCCCCGTGCAGCCCGCCGGCGTCATTCCCGCTTTAGACAGGGATCGTTCTGGGAAATGTGTCGTCAGGTGATCTTGTGTGGACACCCCGGATATGACCACACACCCCTCGAAGGTACAGCCTCCTGCACAGCAGGCCACGGGGCCAGCCCACTGGGCCCACTGGCAAAGACGGGGCTGCCGCTGACCGAGCAGCACGGCTGTGCCGGGTGCCCTAGAGGCTGACCGATCTCCCGGCGTGGCCCTGCAAGGCTGAAGGCCGAGTCCGTGCCCACGTGCGAGTGTCTCCTGACATTGCCGCCAGGGCCGGCTAGCGTCATCCCACGCTCTTTATTCTGCCTGTTGGTTGCTCTGTCTCCTTGGGTGGTAAGGAGGTTGCCCAGAGCCCCTGACTGCTGGCCATGGCGTTTCTGCCCTTCCAGGGGTTTGAGCAAAGCTTTCGAACACGCCTCTCCCCTCAGTCCTTTCTCCTCACGTGCCGGGCAGTGGGTGCAGAGCGCACCTCCGACCTGCATCCCCAGCTGCTTCACACGCTGCGCTGCCCTGGGTGCTAAGGTCAAGGGTGGTTCGGGGCGGCCGTTGTGTGCCCTTAGTGTCCCGGCCAGAAGGGCTCAGCCCCCGGTGCCCGCCAGACTTCCTCCCTGGTGGCTCCTTGGCCCGCGCCTTCCCCCACGCCTGGAGCGCCGCCCCTCGGTTCCTGTTGTCAATGGTGTCCCGGCAGGTGCTTCACGGACCACACGATCTTGGTCAGTGACAGGCTGGTGGTCCCCGTGTCCAGCCTGGCGCGCCGGAGGCTGCCCCTCCCAGGCGTGTGTGCTCACACGCGTACGAGACCGTCCGCCACAGTCTCGGGACGTAGCCCTGTCGTTCAGCGACATGCATGTACCAGGGAGAATTAAAAGGCATCGGGATTGAAGGTGTGAAAAGACGAGCCCGTGTGGGCAGCCAGGTGGGCGTCAGACACGTACCTCATCTGGCGCCCCCGGCTCCCTTCCTCGGTCACCTGTCTTCTGAGTCCCCGCCGGCCGTGTTTTCTTCCGGGAGGGCTTCACCTGACTTGTCCCCGGGGTCTGAGGGCCCTTGGTCTCATCCTGCCTGGTGTGGCCTCGTCACCCGCCTGCTGTTGGTGGGGCGCCCTGCTGCTCCCCTCCTTCCTCAGGGAGCCCCACAGAGGCGCAGCCCAGCCCAGCCCAGGCCTCCATCCACTGTCAACAGAGGCGCATTCTCCGCAGTTACTGTTTACCAAAGGGCCAGCCCAGTGCTGGTCTCATGTTCTTCACCTACTGGGCTGGGTCTGCCCCGGCCCCTGTGCGGGAAGGTGGGGGCCTGGGGGGCGCCCAGGCGGCCTGCCTGCCCGCCGTGGCCTCCCCGGGAGAGTGGAGGTTGAGCAGCAAGGCGACAGGTGCTCCAGACGGACGGACCTGGAGGCGTGGCGCTCTGGTCTCCGCCCCAGAGTGGGACTTAGGCTTCTTTTTTATTAAGAGATTTCGGAGAGGCGTAGGTGGCTGATCAGCGCCTCCAGCGTGGGTGCTGGGCCGGGGCTGGAACTGCCTGCCCCTCTTCCAGGCAGGCCAACCGCCTGGGAACTTTACCCTTGGTCATTTTGGCACCAGCCCCGAGGGCAGCGCCCAGGCTCTGCAGCGGGGGAGTAGGGCTACTGCCTGTGTGTCCATGGGGTGGCCGTGAAATCTGTCCGAGCCTCGGTCTCCTCATGGGTAAGTGGGGGACTCCTGGGGCGCCCCTGTGGTGTGCTGGCACGTGCCCAGCGGCATGGGAAGTGTCCCCAGACCCGCCGCCACCGTCCTCAACCTTTACGTATAAGGAAGCCAAGGCTGGGGAAGGTTATGGGAACAGCTCAGGGTCATCTTAGCAAATTCCCTTTAAAACATAATGAAATTCTTTTTTGTTGTAGTTAAATAAAAAATTGTTACTCAAATGATGTTTGCTCATGGTAGAAAAAATGGAGACAATCCAAAATAAGCAAAAAAAGAGAAAAGATTGTCCCCAACCCCACCCACATTCTGGGGAGCCCCTGTCCAGGGTCTCCACCATCATGCCCTTTATAAAGGGCACACCCACCTGCCGTGTTCTGTGCCAGCCCCGCCCGCCTGGCTCTCCGCGGGTCCCCAAAGCTCCGTCTTCCTGTGAAGTGGGTGTAATATGGGCGCATCTCTCAGAGGACTGTGAGTGAGGCCATATGGGGACAGACCCCAGCACACCCCAGCTCCCACGTCCGTGTATGCACATCCGCTGCTCCCCCTCGCGTCCGGCGAGAAGCGCGGTGGCACGTGTGGCTGGTCTGGGGCCGGCAGTCCAGCCCTTACGCCGTCGCCTCGGTCGGGGCAGCAGGCTGATTGCATGGCGAGCCTGAGCTCATCGACTCCCCCGGAATAACTAGGGGTGTGGGGCTGTTGCTTCTCCCGTTTCACCAGTGTGGTCCACTATCGTGGAGACGGGGCTCTGGCCGCCCGACACCGCGCTGCGCCTCTCCGCGCCCCTTCCAGGGAGTGCGTGCGTCCTGGGCGTGGGCCGCGCGGGCGCGGTGGATCCTGGGGCCAGCAGGGCCGCTGCTGGGCGCCCTGGTGGTGCAGAGGCACATTGAGGTAGACGGGGCGCTCCCTGCCTAGTCTCAGGCTGCTCAGGACTAGGCCACACCCTGGCCCACGGCTGAATCCCCACGGATCTCATCCAGCTGGGCCTGGGGGCCTCTCCCACAACCAGAGCGGACTGTGCTGCTCCCTCAGAGCCCCAAAGAGCGGACTGTGCTGCTCCCTCAGAGCCCCAAAGAATGGACTGTGCTTCTCCCCACAGAGCCCCAAAGGCTTCCTGGAGAGCTATGAGGAGATGCTGAGCTACGCCCTGCGGCCTGAGACCTGGGCTACCACTCGGCTGGAGCTGGAGGGCCGCGGGGTGCGTAGTTCCTGCCGAGCCCCAGCAATCCTGGGTCCTTCACGCTCAGAGCCTGGAGTGGAGGTGGGGGTTGCCCCTGCCAAGCTCCCCTTCAATTCCAAGGGTCTGCGATGGCTCCATCACTGCTACAGCCCCCACTTCTGGCCCGGCCCCAGGCCCAACGTGAAGGGCATAGCCCCAGCCACACCTGCTGCAGAGGGAGATGGGCCCGCTCATGTGCACCCCCCGCGCCCTTGCCTCCCTGCCCTGGCCTCAGGGTTCCCTCCTGGACAGAGGCCCGGCAGCCCTGGGGGCCCTGGCCTCATTACGCCCCCGCCCCACAGGTGGTGTGTATGAGCTTCTTTGACATTGTGCTGGACTTCATCCTCATGGACGCCTTCGAGGACCTGGAGAACCCGCCATCCTCAGTGCTTGCCGTCCTGAGGAACCGCTGGCTGTCTGACAGCTTCAAGGAGACGGTGGGTGCGCGGCCCACCCCCAAACGCGTGTGCACCCCTCTTCTCCCCACCCATCTGAGGTCTGGGGCTGCCAGCCTGAGCGGACCAGGCACCTGCCCTGGAGAAGTTTCCAGATGATCCTGTTCTCCCCGCCCTGCCCTTGTAGAGCCAGCTGTGGGGTTTCCCTCTGTGCTGTGCTTTTCCATGTCCGCTCTCCCCTCTGAACGGGCGGCGATTCTCTTCCACTTCAGTACATCCTGTTCAATCAGGCTAAAACACAGAAGGGGAAGGAGGAGGAAAAGCAGGAGGGAGGTGAGCCCGCGGGCCCCAGGAACAGGCGCGGCCTCCCAGCCCTCTGCGTGGCGTGGGGTGGTCTGGAGCGGGTGGAGCAGTCTCTTATGGGCGGTCACCATGGATCCCCACAACCCTTGAATGAGGGGGGACTGGGTCACGGCCTGAGACACAGAGAGTAGTGGCTAGTCCAGGCACCTGTGGCCAGAAAGTGTTAGTCGGGCTTCAGATTTCAGGGCGTCAGGGTCCTAGTAGAGGCAGGGAAGCCCAGAATCCAGGCACCAAGCCCCGTCTCCCTGCTGTGGCCGGTGAGAGCTGGGGCGAAGGCTTGTCCGCGGGGTGGGCTGTGAGGGGAGGCGCTGCAGCCTGCCGTGATCTTGACCCCTGGGTCTTTGATTTAGGCCCTGGCCACGGCTTGCTGGTCGGTGTTGAAAGCCAAGAGGAGGCTGCTGATGGTGAGTGGCCTCCCGGTGCCACCCCTGGCGAGTGAGCCCGGCCATGGGGGCAGGGCGGGCGAAGGGAAGGGGCCTGCGCAGGGCAGCCTTGCTGAGCCCCCAGCCCCTGCTGCCCCTGTTGGCGTCATCCGGCATCGCTGCGCCCGTCTCCCTTGACCAGGAGTCCCACAGAGGCACTCTGGGTCCGCTCTGCTCCCTCACCAGAGCCCAGTGGAGCAGGCCATCGGGAAATGTCAGTCTCTGAGCAGGGGAAAGGGCACCCGAGGAGGGCGGGCCGGGCACATGCAAAGCGCCTGCTGGCTGGCTTGGCGTGGCCCTGAGCAAGCCGCCTCCCTCCGCCCTGGGCTGCCCTCCTGCTATCTGCACTCCCAGGCGCCACTGTCTGCACCATCTGGGGTGTGAGCCACTGTCCCCCCCAGCGGCCAGCTCTGCAGCCCAGCTGATACCAGCTGCCTGGCCGTGTGCTCCAAGCACTTCCTTACTGCGCACCCCACCCAGGGCCTCTTCTGTGGTTCTCAAGGTAGCCCCGAGATCACCCCCTTGTGCAGAGGCGAAGACCAGGGCTTTGGAAGCTTCCATCACAGGCCCAGGGGCACCCCATGGGGGCCCAGCTCCTAACAGGACCCCAGGGGGCCTCCCTGGTGGCGTTGTCCAGAGCCACTGCGGCCTGAGTTCGATCCCGGCCAGGGAGCGTCCCACAGGGCGCAGCAGACCTCCCCTGTCTCCCCGCTGCTCCCCTCAGCATGGATTTCAGTGGATCCGCCTGTTCTGCTCCCCACTCTGTCTCTGGGGAATCCTCTCACCCCCCACACCTCTCGCCTGGGCTCTAGTTCTTGTTCTCCGGGGCCTGGCGGCCTCGCCCTCACTGTGCCCCGGCACTCAGCCTGGGCGCCCTCCGCAGGTGCCCGACGGCTTCATCTCCCACTTCTACTCCGTATCGGAGCACGTTAGCCCTGTCCTGGCCTTCGGCTTCCTCGGACCCAAGCCCCAGCTCGCAGAAGTCTGTGCTTTCTTCAAGGTAAGTGGGGCGCAGTGTCCGCTGCTCTCCCGGGCCCGGCCCGGGGATGGGGACCCTGGGAGGTGCCCGGCCTGGAGCCAGGGCCTGGGCCCGCCCCCGGAGAAAGGCAGGGCGGCGCCCTTTCCCCCGCGGGTCGCCACTCGGACGGACGAGGCTGCGCGGGGCTGGGGGACACGGCTGGGAGGCCGCTGCCTGGCCCTGCCCCACGCCCGCCGTCCCCAGCACCAGATCGTGCAGTACCTGAGGGACATGTTCGACCTGGACAACGTGCGCTACACGTCGGTGCCCGCGCTGGCAGAAGACATCCTGCAGCTGTCCCGGCGCCGCAGCGACATCCTCCTCGGCTACCTGGGGGCGCCGGCCGCCAGCAGCGCTGGCCTGAACGGGGCGCTGCCCCGGGAGAACGGGCCCCTGCAGGAGTAGTGGCCGGGGACGCAGGTCCGGAGCCGCCTGGGCCCGCCTTCGGGTTGGCATCAGAGGGCCTGGGGCCCCCTGGCCGTCAGCGGCGGCAGAGCCCAGACCGTGGTGGCCGCGGCCATTGCCCCCCACCTTGTCCCCTTTGTCATCTGGCATCCTGGAGCTCCCGGGGCCTCCTGACTGCCCTTAGCTGTCCCTGGGGAAGCAGAGGCTGGACCAGTGACCTGAGGGCGAGGGAGGGGAGACAGAGGGAGAGCTGGGGGGTGGCATTGGGAGGACACCTGAGACGGGGAAGGTGGACGCCCTGGCTGTGGGACCCCCAAACCTCCCACCAGCCCAGGGCTGCTGACGAGTAGGGCTGGGAGGGCGGGAGTGGAAGATGGGGGCAAGCAGCACGCCCATGAGATCGCAGGTGCCCTGAGCTAGAAGGGGCCCAGGCATCTGCCTGCCAGTCCTGATGCCCCCTTAAGTCCCCCATAGAGTTTTTGACTCTGGGGGGCCCTCAAGGTGAGGCTAGTGAGCGACTGGGTGGACGGCAGGCCCGGGCCGTCCAGAGGCGGGAGAGAAGTGGACCCGCTTGTTCCCGTCCGGGCAGGGACTGCGTTGGAAACCCTGGGCCCCACACCTGGACGCTGCCCTCACCTCGCTTCGCCCACGGAGCTGGCCCGTCCCTTCCCACCTCGGCCACCGCCAAAGCCGGAGGAGGTGGGCTGGTCTGCCCCGCCCCCCTCTGTGAGCCCGGAATTCCCTGGGCGGTGCTAGGCGCTGGCGGGGGGCTCCGGCCCATCACCTGTGCCACCCTCGTGGGGGAGGTCAGAGGATGGACGCGGCTGGCCTGGCCACCGGCCCTGCGGGGACAAGGTGCTTGGGCACAGCTGCCGCAGGCGGGCGATTGTCCCTACGGGGCGGCGTCCTGTCAGCCTGGGGCTCGCGTCTCTCACAGCGTTTTCACCGGAGGTGGGAAGTTTTATTTATTGCCTTAACACTTTATTTTGAGGTTCTGTCCCTTCCCAGTTTGAGAGGCCTGCAGCAGAAATAGGCACTGGGTCTCGGGCTCCAGGGGGAGGACCGGCCCCTCAGCCAGGTCCCTCCCTCAGGGAGGGGGGGGGAGGGGCTGAGGTCCAAGTGGGCCCACTTGCCTCCCCAGGCAGGGGAACCTGTGCCCCAGCACGGATTTGGCTCCAACCCCCTCTCCGAGGTCCATGCCCAGGAGGGAGCAGCCTCTCCACCCCACATTCCGTTCATTTGCACTTAACCCTCGCTGTGAATGTAGCCTGGGCCTGGCCCGCACTGAGCTGCCCCCAGCCCCACACAAGTGGCATTTTCCTTTTGTCTTTGTTTACACGTCCCGTACTGCCTGGGCACTCGCTGCAGCTTCCAACTTCTGTCTGGTAGAGCGTGTACACATTGACTCAGAGTCCAATAAATGACTGAAACGCCTGCCTTCCCGTCCTGCCACCGGCACGCCGCTCTTTGGGGTGTGGTTGGTGGGGGCTTTAGGGGGGCAAAGCTCAAGGGTGGGTGAGTGCTGTGAGCACACTTGGGGCCCCTGGGTGTAGCCCAGCTGGGTCCACAAGTCCTCTTGGGCTGGGGCTGGGGGACTGTGGCGTGTGCAGTCCTGGAGCGCACAGATTGGGTGTGCAGCTCAAGCACCGCCCAGGCGAGGCCCGCCCTGGGCCTCTGTGTCAATACCTGTGAGGTTCTTAGGCCGACTGAGCCACCGGTCACCTGGGCCGGTGAGGGGCTGGGGCAGTGGGGCCGGCTGGGCCGGCCAGATCTCCCGACGCGTTCGTGGGCACTTGGACCTCAAACGGCTTACTGGGAAGGGATTAAAAAACAAAACCAAAAACCAGGGCCTCCCTGGTGGCCGAGGGGCGAAGTCTCAACATTATCACCACTGTGGCCTGAGTTCGATTCCCGGCCAGAGCTGACCCACATGGTGCAGCAGACCTCTCCTGCCTCCCTGCTGTTCCCCTCAGCAGTGTGTTTCAGTAGATCCGCCTTTTCTGCTCCACACTTTGTCCCTGGTGAATATTCTTCACGCCTCCCTGTACCTCTGGCCTACACCCCAGTTCTTTATGCCCCCCCCCAAAAAAATCACTTTGAAAAGACTCAGATGAATGGAAAAGTCAAACCCATTTAACACAAACTCCCATGAAACCAAGGCAGGGAGTCAGAAATTGACGTCCTGCTATTTCCATTTCTTTTTTAAGAGAGTTTGGAGTAAGTTTCAGGCACGCACTTCGCCTCTCCACCCTTGAGCCAGCAGATCTTAGAAATAAGGTGGCAATCCGGGACAACCCCAGTAGCCGGTGACACCTGGAGGATGACGGGCAGTGCACCCCTGGCAGTCTGCAGCACCTTCCGCTCCCGGGGACGGGGCTCCCTCAGCAGGAAGAGAAATGCTCACTTCTCCCTTTGCTGCGTGCACAGACTCCACGGGAGCTGCTATGGTCACTGCCAATGCTGGCAGGTCAGTTTGTTTGAAACAGTTTCCTTTCGTGTCTCCGTCATAAAATGCATGCCCTGGGATGGTTGGTTTATTTCCAGTGAGTTGACAGGTGTGCAGCTGTTAGCAGCAGCACGCAGTTCTCCAGCACTTCCTCCCCCAAAGATCCCTCGTGTCCACTTGCAGAGCCCTCCGGCCGCCCCCAGCTTGACTCGCCCGCCACCCGCCGCCCGCCGCCCGCCTCTCCTGGCCCTTTCCTGTAAATGGAGCCCTGTGCGTGCGGGTGCCCGGCTGGGCTTCTCACCAAGGTTTTTGAGACTCGTGCACTTTGCCGTGGTTCCCGTGTTGCATTTCTCTGGCCTGAGGAGCATTCAGTGACATTTCTCCCCTTCTTTTCTCCCAGCCCACGGTGGACTATGGTTTTGATTTACTTGATTTTTACAGTTATGGTGGTTTTCGTGGTCACGCGGTAACACGTTTAACCGGCAGGAGCCCTTCCTGTTGGCCCCTGGGGCCTCGACACCCCCCCCCCCCCATCCATCTTGGGGCACTTCCTTTCCAGCATAACACGATGTCCCAGGAAGCTCAGAATCCCAGAGACCGCCGGGAAGGCCCCGAGGGGAACCCTGGCCCATTTCTGTGGCAGACAGGGGACTTAAAATCACAGCTCCCAGCGAATCGGGCCTCTTGGACTCCGTCCTTGAATCATCCTCTGCAGGCGCAGTTCTGGGCTTGGCCACGGGTCGGCCCTGGTCAGAGGGACAGAGCCCGTGATGCAGACAGAGCTGGGAGAGTGCCGCCCTGTGAGACTCTGGCTGGGGAGGCACCCTGGCGGCAGTGCTCACTGCCAGATGTGAGCGAGACCCCTGGAACAGAGGCCCAGCCGAGTCACCAGCCACACGAGTGACCCCCAGAATGGCCTGCCCGAACTCAGCCACAATCCCCGATGTTGAGCAATGAATGCACCAGGCCTGGAGCGCGAGGTGGGCCTTGGAACAAGCCAGGCCAAAGCCGGGTACTGGTCTGCTGGGTTGGTCCTTTGGGCAGACCCAGCTTCAATTCCGGGGCCCTCACTGGCCCAACCCTCGGCTCAGGGAAGCAGCGGGGGCTCCTGCAGCCATCAGAGGTCTCCTCAGAGCATTCTCCCTGCACGGCCCAGCCCCTTGTCCATGGGCGACCCACCACCTCCAGCCTGGCTCAGCTCACTGGTGCATCTCCTTGGAAATGCACCCTCAGGGACACCAGAGACGGGTGCAGGGAGCTCCCGGCAGTGCCGCTGGAGCGTGAGCACTAACAGGCCAGGCCGTCTCACGAACGTGATGCCAGGAAGGAGCCCCACGAAAAGTGCCTCTTGTGGGGTGACCTCCTGCATAGTGTTGAGATGGGGGGCCCCCTGGGGGTGACTAGATAGGGTGACTGGGGCTCCCAGGGCCCTGGTTCTTGATCTGGAGGCTGTTTACACAGGTGTGTTCAGTTTGCAAAACTTCACCGGGCTGTACGCATTCGATTTCTAGCATTTCCTGTGTGACGGTTCCATTTTAATTATAAAAGAAAAACAGAACCAAAACTCAAACCACCACCCATCCTCAGAGGTCCCCTCCAGCCTCACCACCAGTAGGGGCCTTCAAAGTTAGGAGCAGCCAGGCCCCAGCAAGCCTCCCCCACACCTCCCCCCCTTTCTTGCCCACTTCATCCAGCCACATTCCTACCACAGGACACTTGCTCGTGCTGTTCCCACTGGGGTAATGTCGGGGTACAATTTAATAAGGTTAAAAATCAAGCAGGTAGGTTTGAGAGGCTTGAATAGATAAAGGAATTGACAAGGTTCCCCTGGCGGGCGGGGGGACAGGCCATAAGACCGACCGCCATGACCAGAAGAACCAGCCCAGCTCCAGGAGAGCAGAAGCAGAGGCCAGGCGTGTTTGTCAAAGGCCAGTGCCCAAGGCCAGACATCCCAGCAGAGAACTGGTGCAAACTGGCGCCCAAGTTAGAAGGCTGGCAAGGGAGTATGAAAGAGTCTCAAATCCTCCTTCGGGGACAGACTTCCCCCATGTCTCCTGCTGCTTCTCTCAGCAGCGTATTTCACTAAAGCCCCCTTTTCTGTTCTCCACTCTGTCTCCGGTGAATTCTTTCACCTCCGCTCCTCTGGCCTCACTCTAATATTTCTCCCCACTGCAAGTGAGTCCTTTGCATTTTGTAGCTCCTCAGCCTCCTCCTCCCCTGGGAACTCTCCCTGAGGCAGAGGACTGCGGGAGCAGAGAGGCCGGGCTCTGGTGACATGGCCACTGCCAGTGATAGGCAGTCAGCCAGCTCAGGGAACTATTCTGGGAAACTCAGCCCACTCCTCTGACCTCCTGCTCCTCAGACACCAATAATGGCAGTGCCTGAGGAAGCTGAAGGCAGGTGACAGGGAAGTGGGGCCAGCCGACCCAGGCAGTTCAGGCAACACCAGGTACAGAGCTGAGAACAGTTGGGTGGGTGGGTGGGGGGCTTCCTGGCATGATGGTGGGTTCTGAGTCACCATCTCCTCCCTCCGCCCTCCCCAGCCCACAATCCTGCTCTAGCCACCCAGCTTTGGTGTCTGGGGTTCTCTGGTGTAGTCTCCCTTCTCACAAGCATTTGTGTCATCTGTATCATCTGGCTGTGTCATTTGTGTCATCTGGCTCAAGGTCTTGCCTGGGCCAGGCTCAAATACAAAACACACCCTGTCTTCGCATTGCCTGGGTTTCTCTGGGTGTGGCAGCGACCACCGGTGTCAGAAGGCTCCGATCCAAACCTACAGATCACCCCAGGCCCTGGCGGGAGTCAGGAATCTGCATTTTCTACAAGTTGATCTTGGGGCCGCGGGAGGTTTAGGACCATGGCTTTACTGGGGCAAGGAAACGATTCTGTACAGTATGGTCAGTACGGGGGTGGGGTGGGGTGGGGGTGGCCATGGAAACCTGCTTCTCATACTTGAGTCAGACTTGGCCAGGCAAAGTGGAGCAGGCGGGGTGAAGCAATGCAGGAACAGCATTGACAAAGGCTAGGCGAGGACAGGGCTGGCACTTTACCTGGAATGTAATTCTAGCCTAAGACTGGGTAGAGGTGGTCGGGAGGGTGTGGCAGTTAGTTACGCAGGGCTTTGTAGGCGACTAGAGGACTGATTTGGGAAAACAGGTGTAGGTGAAAAACCGGCCTCCGATTAAAAATGCTCCCAAGATGCCTTAGTAAGCAGTAACAAATGTGGCGGGATCAATACATCCCTGTTCATTGAAGGAAAGAAGGACGGAGCATTTTTTAACTTCAATTAAGCTTCACTCTGAGCATCAGTAGAGCGTCCTGGGAATTCCCGCTCCTACCCACACAATTTACCGGCTTTGGGTGCTTTGCCGGGTGGCGGATCAGTCAAGGGCAGAAAAAATCAGTCTCCTCCGGGCGTCTGGACTCAGTTTACTTATAACTAAAAGTGGGTGGGTTCAGACCCCATCGCACTGAGGCTGGTTCCCCGATCCGGGCCTGGGCTCTGGCGGGCTCCCGGCTCCCGCCGATGCTGGCGGGCTCCGGGTATCCGAGGAGCCTTCACTCCGCGCAGATCCCAGCCAAACCAAAGCTCCCACCAAAGTTCAACACGCCCCCCACGCTAACGCCTGATTGGCTTGCCCTTCCCACCCTGCGAGCCGGTCTCACCTTCTGATTGGTTGTTCTGCTCCCCCTTCTGCGCTGGAACCCTCCTCTTCTCCGATTGGCCAGATACCTACCTGCGCTCGTCCCGGATTGGGCGCCGATTTCGCCGGCTCGCAGGCTCTTAGGGGCCCCGCTCTCTGATTCGTCGCCCGGGTCAGTCCCACGGCCTGCTTGCTGAATGGCTGCGCAGATACCTGTATCGGCCTCCGATTGGGTGTGTGGAGCTTCCCCGGCGTGATAGGTCAGGACCACCGCCCCCCTGGCTCCCAATTGGCTGCTCGGAGAAGCCCGGTCTCCGGGTAAGATGGCAGCGAACGGACAGTGCTCGCTCCCCGCTTCATGGCGGCCGGTGACCCTCACCCACGTCGAATATCCTCCAGGTAAAATGCGACCCCGGCTCCGAGGATGCCTTCCCGGGGCCGGCCTCCCAGCCCCGGGCGCTCCAGCCCGAGTGAGCCCGCGGAGGGGGCGCCGGGGGACCGGGGTGGGAACTGTCAAATAGTGAACCATGGAGGGGCTCGGCCGGCGCGCGCGGCGCGCAGGCGCAGTAGTGCGGCGATGAGCTGGGCGAAATTGCGAGCCGCTTGCTTGCGCCCTCTGCGACTGCGCGGCCCGGGCACTCCCCCGGGCCCCCGAGCCGTTGGGCGGTGCTGGGGCAGGGGTCGGTGTGAGTCGGGACCCGGGCCCTCCTTCCCCGCCCTCTCCGCAGAGGCCGGACTTGCTCTGGCGTGCAGGGAGTGCCTGTCCCCTACAAACCGTGCTTTGGGGCTGCCTGTGGGAGGTCCCCGTGGCTGCGAGTGTGCAAACCGAGGCCAGGCGCCACTCGCTTGAGTGTTTCTGGTGCCACGCCCTGAGCCGGCCCGAGGGGCCCCGGTGAGGGGACCCCCGCCGCTTCACTTCTGGGGCTCCATCAGAACCATCTGAGAAGCGCGGGGTTTTCCAGCCAGGACGTCCTTTAGCGACCCTTCTAGAGTTGGTCTGGTGGAGGGGGGCTGAGCTTAGGCCTGAGGGTCAGGTTTCTGGGCTCAGGTTCCCGCTGTGCCTCAGTTACTGCATCTCAAGTAGGTCTCACCATCGGGCCTCGCCTCCCTTCTGGTGTGAGTTTCAGTAACAGGAGGCACGTGAAATGCTGCAAGCAGTGCCTGGCACCCAGGAAGCGTTTAACAAATAACTGCAGTTAGTATTACCCCACCTTCCCAGGACCCTTTCAAGCGCACCCACCCTCCCTGGGCAGGAAGGCCAGGTGTCTGGGGAGCACCCGCTCATGCTGCACTCTCGGGCAGAGATGTGAGAACCTGGCAGCGCTGAGAGCCCGGGGCTGGATGCCAGGGAACTTTGACCCTGGATGTACAGGGGTGGAGTGGCTCTGCCCGCCTGCCTGCCTGCCCCTCATCCGTCCAGCCAGTGTCCAGCGAGGGCTTCTGAGGGCCGACACGGGCTGGCTTGAGTTTAGAATGAACAGGCCACTGATATGTCCAGGTACCCCTGGGCTGTGAAAACCCCCCTCTTTACCTGGGGAGGGACTCTGCTCAGGCCTCAGCACCTCCATGCCTTCCCTCTCCGGGCCTCAGAGCAGCTTCTCCAGCTGGCAGTTGTGAGCAGCATGGCACAGGCGGGGCGGAGGGACCCGGCAGGGCCTGGGAATACCCAGAGATGCTAGTCCCCTGCCGACTCTTCTGAGGCCCTCTGGCTTCTCCTTCCTCCCCTCATCACACAGCTCCTGGCTTCCTTCAGCCATGCTCTTAACATCATTTTTGAACTGTGCTGGGCCTAGGAGGTTGGTGGGGGAGGGGGCTCCAAAGACCACGTTCCTGCTGCCTTGGAGTCTGCCGTGTAGCCGGAGAGGCAGACACGACCTGTCCTTACCGGTGAGCCAGCATCAGCCTGGCCTGGTTATAGTGTCTCCTCAGACTGAGCTCCGCCGTGGCAGAAACTTGTCCTTTTTGCCTCTGTGGCGGGTATTTAATTTATGTTGAGTTAACCCAGGTAGCATCCCCAATGGGGGAAACTGTGCAAAGGTCCGGAAGTAGGACAGAGCTCGGGTGAGTTCAGGGAACTGGAGCAGAGAGTAGGAGGGAAGCAGGGCCAGGACCGCAGGGCCTGACGAGCAGGGCTGGGGGGATTACCCCAAGGGCAGTGGGAGCCAGCGGGGGGGCAGACTCACCCTCAGCATCTGCTAGGGAAGTGGTGGCTGTGGGACAGGCCGTGAAGATGGCCTAAGGCTTGGGGGCACCAGCTCCTCCGGGCCTCACAGCCTAGTGCCGAGACACCCAGTTTCTCTGTGCAGGAAGGGGCCAGGCCGTGGTTTGGACCGGGAGCTCGAGGCCCAGAAAGGGAAGGCCTCACCCAGCGTGTCTGAGGCCCAGCACCAGTTCTCCCAGACTAGATCGGAGCTGGCCCCACCTGGGAGGCGTAGGCGAGGCCAGGTGTGTGGCCTGGAATCTGGGCTCAGCCCTGCATGGGCACCTTCCCTGCCGCCCACATGAGGCCAGGCTGGTGGTGTGAGCCATCTCCCATGCTGGCTTCTCCCAGCCTCTGGGTGGGAGTGTCCAGGGTGCCGGTTGGAGCTGGGTGTCTCGTAGGCACCGTCTCCTCAAAGCTCCCTGGGCCCGGCCTGCATGTCTGACCCGTAGGTGAGAGAGCTGAGGTCATGCAGCCAGACGTGCTGGCGCTGGCGCGGGCGCTGAGCAGGCCCTTCGAGCCCAGCATGGCCAGTAGCTGCCCTGTCTGGAGGTGAGGGTGGCCTTTGGACTCAGTGTCAGGACTCTTGAGTCAGGCCCGGGAGAGAGCGACCTTCGTCTCTGGCTTCAGTGTCATCCTCCCAGAAGGGGCTGAAGGTCCTCACGCTGCCTCCCTCTCAAACCTGCAGGGGGTATAAAAGCAGGTGGTCAATAGGGAACCTGTTTCTCTCCAGTGGAGAGGCAGTGAGAAGCTGCCGTCGCCGGGGTGGCCGTGTCGGGCAATGCAGCCTCTTCCCCGCCGCTGGCTTCAGGCCCCGTTGGAGTCTGCAGTGTAGACCCACGTCTGTGTGCTGTCCGGAGGGGACCCAGGGCCTGTGGTGCAGGGGCAGCCGAGCACAGCCGGGCAGCCGAACACAGCCGGGCTGCTTCCTGGTGCAGGGTTCAACCTCTGGGGTCAAAGTTCTGTATGTGTGGGGTTTTTTTAAAGATTTATTTATTTATGCACACAAGCTGGGGTACAAGCGAGAGGCGTGGGGCGGCAAGAGGGTTCACCACCAGAGACAGAGTGGGGAGCAGAACAGGCAGATGGGCGGAAATACACTGCTGAGGGGAGCAGCAGGGAGACAGGAGAGGTCTGCTGCGCCCTGGGGGACTCTCCCTGGCTGGGGATCGAACTCGTGCTGCATTGGCTGCTGATAGCTCCCTAGTGCTGAGACTTAACCCCTTGCACCACCAGGGAGGCCCTGGGGTCAGAGTTTTAAATTCCTGCTTTGGTGGGCTGATGGGGCTGCTGCTGGAACAGGCCAGATTGGGTTTTCGTTGAGACCCCTCCTCTTTCTGGCTGTGTGACTGGGCCGGTCGCGGGCCTCAGTGGGACTCTGCTTCTTCCTCTGTTGCCTGGGCCCATGCAGCTGTGTGCTTTATTTATTTCCTTATTTCTTTATTTTGGTTTTCATGTTTTTTACTGGGGGCCCCAGGGGGTGCTCCCAGTTTCTTCAGCCACTCTTCTGCCGCCAGGGCTGTCTTCATCCCGTTCTCCCTGTGTCCCAGGTGATCTCTCTGGCCACATCCTTGCCTACCTGAGCCTCGTCCCTGTATTTATCATCGTCGGCTTTGTGACCCTCATTATATTCAAACGGGAGCTGCACACAGTGAGTCTGGCCTCGGCGCCCCCACCCGCTCCCCACCCGGGGAGGAGGGGCTGTACCATTTCATTCCGGGTGCTGTGCCTCCACCTTTTCTTGAGCTGTGGGGGACCTTCTGGCCGGGCCCGGGCTGTTCACTGGCCGGGCTGGGAGGTTCAGTGGGAGGCCGTGGGCTCCAGGGCCAGGGGCCAGCCAGGGGCACAGAGGAGCCCCCTGAGCACAGGTCTTCTTGGCAGATCTCGTTCCTCGGGGGCCTGGCGCTGAACGAGGGGGTCAACTGGCTGATCAAACACCTCATCCAGGAGCCGCGGCCCTGTGGAGGTAGGGCCCAGCCCTTGGGGGGCTGGGGGTTCCCCAGGTCAGGGCACTTCTGGGAGGCCCCCACCGCCCATCACACCCTGTTCTTGCTCTCTTCCCCCAGGCCCCCACCTGGCAGTGGGCACTAAGTACGGGATGCCCTCCAGCCACTCCCAGTTTATGTGGTTCTTCTCCGTCTATTCCTTCCTTTTCTTGTATTTAAGGTGAGTTCCTGCCCCCCACCCCGAGTGAGTGCTGCTCACTCGGTGGGCCCAGGCCAGGTTCTTCGGGAACTTACTGCTCAGCCCTTGGGACGCTCCTTGGGGCTCAGCCCCTGCTGGGGCAGGGAGGAGCTGCGGCCAGGCAGAGGCCCCCGGGAGCACTTGGATGGGCCGGGGCTGTTCGGGAGGCCTGGGCTCCAGGCTGTGGCCGAGGCCGGCTGACGGGCCTGTTTTCCCAGAATGCACCAAACAAACAACGCCAGGTTCTTGGACTTGCTGTGGAGGCACGTGGTCTCCCTGGGTCTCCTCACTGTGGCCTTTCTAGTCTCCTACAGCAGGTATGGAGGATGGGGGAGCCCCCACCCCACACCCTGTGCACTGGGGTCTCTGGGTTCCTGGTCCCTGTTGGGCCCCAGGGTGGACTGAGCCCCAAAGCCCACCAGGCAGGGCTGGGAAAGGGGCCCAGTTGCCGCTTCCAGCCCTGTCCTTGCTCTCTCCTCCACTGGACCCAGGGCTCTGGGGACACCCCCACTCATCCTCTGTCTGCTCCCAGCAGCCCCTTGCAGGCAGGCTCAGAGTTCAGGGGCTGGGCAGACAGGAGGAAGGCAGATCCCAGCCGAGCCAGCCCTTCACTTCTAGGGACAGGGGCGCAGCTGTTGGGGTTCACCCCCTGCCTCCTTTGGGAGCTGAGCCGAGGCTCTGTGTTCCCAGGAGGCTGTGTGTGCGCCCGTGTGCCCGCACGGGCCCTGCAAGGCTGGCACTCGGGCACAGGGTGCTGTGCAGGCCCGTCTCCGACTGGGTCTCATGACCTGCCCTCTGTCCTTGGCCCAGGGTCTACCTGCTGTACCACACCTGGAGCCAGGTGCTCTATGGGGGCATCGCTGGAAGCTTCATGGCCATTGCCTGGTTCATCTTCACCCAGGAGGTCCTCACCCCGCTGTTCCCCAGGATAGCAGCCTGGTAACTGCCTCCTGCCCCTGTGCTGCCCCCTCCTGCAGATGAGGCCTCCGCTGGGGGGCTCCAGGCGCCCTGCCCCTGCCTCAGTCCTCCTGGGGGGCCGCAGTGTCCAGGCCTCTGCTGGGTGGAGGCCCCGCTCGCTGGGCTTCCGCCCCCCTCGGGATTTCCTTGGACCCAGAAGCCCAGCGCCTTCCTCTGTCCTCGCCTAGCTCTCAGGGCCCTGGCCAGCAGCCTGACCCTCCTGGCGCGCTTGGGGTGTAGCCCTGTAACACCTGTGTCGGCAGGCCGGGCGTGGGGGTGTCTCAGTGGCTCTGGGGCCTCAGGCCGGGCAGAGACTCCCTGAGCAGCGGAGGGAGGGTGCAGCGCCAGCCCCAGCCCGGTGGGGGGTCTGGCTTGGTGACAGGTCATGCCCTGACATGGCCTCGCCTTTCTGGGTGTCTGTCTCTCCAGGCCCCTCTCTGAGTTCTTCCTGATTCGGGACACGAGCCTCATTCCCAATGTGCTCTGGTTTGAGTACACAGTCACGCGGTCAGAAGCCAGGTGAGTTAAGGGGGCAGTGGTCACTGGGGCCTGGCTTAGTGGGGCCCAGTCCCCGAGAGACCGCCCCCATTTTTGGAGGTCTCCCTGAGTCGGGCACTTGCCTGAGCACTTTTCTTTCCTCGTCTCCTTGAACCCTCTCCTGGCCTCCATTTTCCAGATGACAAAACTGGGGTTCAGGGAAGTGGACTTGCTGTGGAGGACTCGACAGAGGACTTAGAGATGGTGGGGGATGCAGGGGTGCCTGTGTGTGGACTCCCCGTGGAGCTGTTCAGTCCATGTGCTTTCTTGTAGGCGGGGTGCAGTGAGTTAGGGGCCACCCGCACGCAGTAAGTCGGGGCAAAGCTGGGCTTTGGCGCTTCCTGACTCAGCGCTCCTGCTCTACTCACCTGAAATCCAGAGTGGGGTGCCTGCCAGGGTGGAGAAGAGCTAGCTGTTCCCAGAGTTCAGAGGGGCACTGAGGTGAGGTCAGGCTTCAGGGGAGGCCTGGCTCCCAAGAAGCTGAGGAGAGGCGCTGGCTCGGGTAGGGCAGGGCTAGCAGCAGCCTAGAAGCATGTCTGGTGCATCAAGCCCAAATCAGCCAAAGGAGCTTAGCGGAAAACCCCGCATCCCCAAGGAAAGGCGATTTGAGGGGCCTAGGGCCAGCCGTCCCATTATTGGTGGAAGGCCCCAGGGCCAGGTCTGAGCCCCACCTGCCTCCCAGATGGCTGTGCCCTGCCCCCGCGCCTCCCCCCCCCCTTCCCCCCCACCCCGTCCCTGCCTGGGTCTCCTCCGCCTGCCCTGCCCCATGGTCCCACCCACAGGCCTGCACCAGAGCCTCCCCCAGCCAGGCAGTGTGCCGGGGCGTCAGGGACTGCAGAGAAGACAGCCACGCAGCTGGGGTGGCACCAGGGACTGGCACCCCCTGTGCGGTCAGGGGCCTGGGCTGGGGTGCTTCTGACAGGTCGGGCTGCTGGGCCCTGCACCGGGGGGTAAACCAGTGAGTGGCCTGTTGACTGGGGAGCACAGCGAGCTCCTCTCAGCGGAGGGCTCAGGATGCACAAAGCTCCCGAGGCAAGGCAGGGACCACCACACGGGTGGGCGCTGGCGACGGGGGAGGTGGGGGGCCAGAGCACACAGGACCTGTGGGCGCAGGGGCGTCTGGGTTTTAGCTGGACAAGCCCTATTCTAGACTCTCAGGCCAGCCGCTCTAGAATACGGTGGTCCCCTGCTTGCCTCAGGTTTGGGGGCCTTTATGCATGCAGCCACGCCCCCAAATCTGATACTCAGATTAAACCTCCATCTGCTCTCTTCCCTTTGCTTCTGCGCCTCCCAGGTGGAGAACTCGCTGCCTTCTTGTCTGTCTTGGTTGATTATGACAGAACCCCACTTGTGCTGGCCAATCTATGAAGGGGACCTCCCCGTAATTAGCTAGAATCCAGCCAGGCCCCTCTTGCCTCTGCTCTCTCTCCCTGGCTCCCCCTAGTCTCTTGGCTCTGCTCCTGGGCTCAGGCCTGGAGCTGACCCTCTCCGGTCCCAGGTCCCAGGGCAGCAGCCCCGGTGGATCGAGCCCCGGTCATCACTGGGGCTCCCTGGCTGGACACCCGTCCCCCTCAGTCGGACTGCGGGTGGGAAGGGACGGCTGAGGGGAGGTGACTGAAGGCCAGGCGTCCCCTCACGCGGCCCCCAGGCGTCCTCGCCGCTGACCTCGCCTCTGCCCCTTTGCAGGAACAGACAACGCAAGCTGGGGACGAAACTGCAGTGACCGGTGAGTGTGGCTGGGCCCAGCCTCCAGCGCTGGCCTGCGCAGCGCCTCGCAGGACGGGATGACAGAGGGATGACGCGGAGACTCTCCAGACCCAAGTCACCACGTGGAGCCTTTTTTTTCCTTATTTTAATTTTAACGAACAAGGTGGACCAAAGGGCT
The DNA here is from genome assembly GCA_004024925.1 of Scalopus aquaticus. NCBI lineage: Eukaryota > Metazoa > Chordata > Mammalia > Eulipotyphla > Talpidae > Scalopus > Scalopus aquaticus. The sequence continues at coordinate 33,816 of PVIJ01006194.1, forward strand.
GAGCCAGCCCCTCAGCCAGGACCCTGGAGGGCCTGCTGCCAGTGGCCCTCACGGCCGGAGCCTCGCTTGCTGCTGCTAGCCCCAGTCGGCGGAGCGTGCCCCTGGTGGGGGCGCCAGGGTGTGGGGAGGAGGAGGGTTGGCGCCCCCGGTCTCGGGCCGGGAATGCGGGTGGCGTGAGAAATATACACTATTTATTGTTTGGTTTTGTCAGGCAGATGGGATTTGGAGTCAGGCCGAAGCGCCTGCGCTCTCGTGGCCCCCCGGGTCAGCTCCCCGGGCCTTTTGCGCCGAGGCCGGGGGGCAGACCACCCCTCTGTGGGCCTGAGAGGGGCCTGGGCCCAGGAGGAGGGGCGCATCCCCGTGCCCTCCCTGCCACCATTGCCATTCCAGAACCTCGTTCAGTGTTTGTCTGGGGTCGGGGCCCAGGGGAGCAGGTGTCTGGCGGCCGCCGTCATTGTGTCCCACCCTGTACCCACCCTGCACCACAAGGGCTTTTCCTGGTCCCCTGTCCCCAAGATACGGGTCCCTTTCTGACAAAGAGCCTGCACATGTGGGTGAGCAAACCCAGGCTGTTTACAGCTCTTTCTTCGTCCTGTCGTCGGGAGCAGCTAGTCTTCATCTCCACTCGAACAAAACACAAAGGAAACAGGAGCCGGGGTGCGAGGAGTGGGGCCTGTTCCTTCCCCCCAGGAGGCCGGGAACCTCCTCGGGGTCCCCTTCCAGCCTGCGTCGGAGGTGTGGGCTCCCGGAGCTCCGCTGTCTAACTCAGAGGCCACCGCCTCCTAAAGGGACGCAGCCTTAGGGTCTAGGTCGCTCTGAAATGGAGTTGTGGAGAGGAGGTGCTTCTAGACACTTGGAAGTTTCTAGAACTAAACCAGGCTGCTTGGGACCTGTGTTAGAATCCTCCCCCCGCGTACATCTTTTTCTTTGTGGAGGCTCCTAACCTGCTGCTGAAGCACAATGTCTCGGTGCTTTCTTTTCTCATTGGTTAGACAGTGTCCAAAAGCCATTCCAGATGCCAGGACCGGGGGCCTATTTCTGGGGAAGGTTGGTCAGTCCCCCCACTCTCCTCCCCTTCTTATTTTGGTTTTTTACTTTTCGCCGGAGACAAGCCAGGAGTGAAGTGGTTTAAGAAAAATATCAATGAAATTGTTTACTATTGTTTTGAAATAAAATCTTAAACCCTGACGGCTCGAGCGCGCTTGATGGAGCTCGTGAGCTGAGGCTGCGGGGCCATGTGGCCACGGGGGCAAGGCTGTGGTGACCGCCGCGAAACCCGGGGCCGACGTGCCCCCCTGGAGTCTGGGGAGCCCGCACTGCTGTTCAGTGGACGTCTCCCCATTTCCAGGCCTGGCCCACCTCCCGGTGTTGCGGGCCGGGGGCGCTGGCGCGGCCCTTCCCGGTCAGCCTGGTTCTTCCTCCTCGTGACGGCCCTGAGGGCCGGGGATAGCGTGTCCTTCCCGAGTCCCCGCCAGGATCAGCACCTCCGCTCCGCTCCTTGCGAATTCAGTGTTTTATTCTTATTTTTTTTTAACTGAGGTCTGTTTGACATACTAGTTTCAGGCGTCCGGAGCGGTGAGGCGAGGGCTGTATACTTTGTGGACACGGTGGTCGAGCTGACATCGCTAGTCGCCAGACTATCTTCTCTTGTGCTGAGACTTTTCCAGCTCTGTTCCCTCAGCCCCTTTCAGCTATGTAATCCGGCATAAGCTGCAGTCGCCTCGCCGTCCGTCACATTCCTAGGACATTTATAACCGAGTTGTCCCTTCTAGGGGTCCCCTTCACCCATTCCCTCCACCCCCCTATACTTCAGCTTCTTGAGTGTGTGGATGGCTGGGTATCCTGCTTTGGTAGAGATAACTGCCAGCTGAGCTGGGGCTTTGGGGGCACGGCATGAGTTTGATGAACCTGGGTGAAACCCCAGGCTTGGCCCGAGGTGGGGCGCGGCATCCTCCCTGGCAAGCTGAGTGCAGAGGGCGCCACCGCTGGGCTGAGGGGAAGCAGAAGGGTAATCCCGCCCCCTTAGGCTGCAGGCTGGCTTGGGTCCCCGCTCCACAGACCTCCCCCCAGGTGTGTGGCAGAAGCAAACCAATCTGAAGACACTTCCATCCCGGACCTCAAATTATTGGTATAAATTTCTAAGTTACAATGAACGTCGTTCGACAAAGATGGCCAGGTGAGAAGGATGGAGAACTGGAAGAATATAGGTAGAAACCCACAGATAACTCAGACGCTGGAACCACGAGGTACCAACTGTAGACTGTTTCACTGTTTCGGAGACTCAAAAACCTTTTCAGGGAACTGGAAACTCCAGATGGAGTCGCGATGGATGGACTTTCACATGAACCAACCCTGGAAAACGCAGCAGCTGAGAGACCGGAACACCACAGGAAAGGGGAGGAGCGGCGAGGGGAGACCCGGAGGCAGGTCAGAGCCGAGCGGGACTTGGGGCGTCCACCTGCACGCCCACCTTGGCAACCAGACGCCCCCGTCTCCCAAGCAGTCGGCCTCCTCTCCCCGATTCCACAAGCGTCTCTGAAGTGCCCCTTTGCTGCTCTGGGTGCAGCCCTGGCACCCCCAGCCTGGAGGCAGCAGGGCCTCCGCGTTTCCGGTTCCGTCTTCCCCGCCCAGGCCAGGCCCTTCTCCCCAGGCCTCAGCACCTTCCTACAAGTCCTCCTCGCGTCCTGGGATAAACACGCCCAAGTCCTCAACGGGTGAAGGAAGGTGGGGCCGGGCGGTGTCCCCCCTCAGGTCTGCCCTCCTGCCCTCTCTTCTGGCCATTGCCCGGTGCCAGAGTTCACGGCAGTTGGGACAAACTGGGAGGAGCAAGGTGAGAGCCAAGTGAGCATCTCACTACGGGTTGAAATTTCCAGTCACGTAGCGCACAAAGTATACTTAGAGCCTTTCTTCTGGGCCCCTGTTTGAACAAAAAGAACAGAAAATCAAGTTTTCCATCCGCATCTTTGGCGTCAGGGTCCGGCTGACGCTGGAGCCGCCTGTGGGGCCGCTGATCCGACCCCCGGCCGGGCCGCCCCGGTGGAGGGTGGGAGACAGACGCGCCCCTGGATCTCCCGCCCGACGCCGTCACGGGAGGCGTCGCGCCAGGGCTCGGCCCGCTGGCCTAACGCTCCGCGGGGACGCGCACGCTCACCTCCCCGTGTCCGGAGAAGCTTCGAGGCACTTGCTGGTTCCGCATCGCTCACAAGGGCAAGACCACAGGCCGCGCCTTGGGAGTCACCTCCGCGCCTTCACACTCCCCACCAGCGCCCCCAAGCACCCCTAAAGAACGGAGCCCGCCTCCGCGCAGAATGGGAGCAGCGCCAGCACCCGGGAAGCCCTCGTTTCTGAGGAGAGTTTGGGGAGGACGTCCTCCTCGTAGCGAGCGAGACCCACTTCGTCCTTGGAGCTTGAGTTTTGGGACACTTGTCCATCGTCCCCTTCAGGGTGGTTGGGTGTGGCCACCTTAGCGCCACTCACAGCACCCCCCGAGGGGCAGCACCCCCCGTGTGGTGCAGAGCAGACCCAGGGGCAGAGCCAAATGGGGTGCCCAGGCGGTGGAATTCTCTCCTAGCTCCTCCCGCCTGCAGCCCGGCAGGGGGCACTCACCCACCTCCTCCCCTGCCGGCCCTGCTGGGCCCCCGAGTGGCCAGGCCTAGGCCAACACCCTCCTCCCTATCGCCTGGGCTCCACCTCTTGCCCCTGGACACCGGGCAAGTGGCAGCTCCGCTCCCGGCCTCACCCGGGGAGGATGCCGACTTCCCACCCTCGGGGCCATGGGTGTGTCAAACCCGACACAGCCGAGCTCCCCGTGGCCAGTCCCAAGCTCTGGCCCTCCGTCCTCACTGCCCCGGGCCAGGTCTGGCCTTCCCACTGCGCCTCCTCCCTCCGCCTCATGCCCTGGCTGGTCTGGCTGAGTGTAGTGGGGCCGGCAGCTCGGCGCCAGGGGCTCCTCAGTCCCTGGTGTGGGGGGCAAACGTGGCCTCTGGCAGTGCCTGGTGACCATGCCTGAGCCTCGTCTTCCCGCTGAGAAGTGGAGGGAACCACAGGACGCCTCTGCTTGGGGGACAGGCCACAGGCTGGCCAAGCCAGCGGCACTTTGCCCACAGCTCAATGACCACACCCCCAGTCCCTTGGCATCTTTTCTGGGGGTTCCACATGGACTTCCTTAGAGTCCGAGTGGCCCCCCGAAGGAGAGGTCCCTCCTCCTACCAGCAGCCTCTGGACTTTGTGGTCGGGTGACAGGTGGCCAGGCCGTGGCTGGGGCTGAGCTGCCCCTTGGGCCACCGCTCCTGCCAGCCTGGTTGGGCCAGCAGGCCAGGGCGCCGGGGACACGCCGCCAGCCCACAGCTCCAGGGCTGCTGGGAGGCCGGGGAGCAGCCCGTGAGGCGGGGAGCCCAAGTTTCGGGGTCGGCAGTGAGGTCTGAGCGCACAGCCCGGGTCTGGGTCCTTCCCGGCCCAGCACGCCTGAGGCTGGGGCTGGCCCAAGCCTGAGGGCCTCTCCTCCGGCTGCCCAGATGCAGGGGAAGCTGGGAAGAGGTCAGGTGCCCATCACCACCCCGTCTGCTCCCTGTCCAAATACCTCCTCACCGACTCCTCCTTTATTAAAGACCCCACATGTATCGTACAATCACTGCTGCGGCGCAGGAATCAGGCGGGGTGGACGCGAGAGCCCACCCGAGCCACGTCCTCAGGAGCACGGCAGCCGCGGCGGCCAGCTGGCTGCGGCCAGGCCTCGTCTTCCCCTCAGCAGCCCACCTCCATCTTGAGTGCGCCTGGCAACCCCCAGCTGCAGGTAATTCTCTTCAGGTCCTTGGGCGAGCTTGGGGTGGAGGTACAGAGCCCGGCCCGGGCACTCAGATGGCAGGGACTGGCCAGGCTGAGCTTCTGAGGCTGCCCAGGACCTGGGTCTGGCGAGGGACAGACCCCGCCGGCCCTTCCCTGGAGGCCTCTGTGGGCAGTACATTTGGCACGTGGGTCTTAAAATCTTGCTCAGTCCAGGACTTGGGCCCCAGCAGGGTTGACTCATGAAAGGCACTTGGCTCGGGTGGCAGGCCCTGCTGGGGATGCCAACCCCGGCTCAGTCAGGTTGGGGGGGGCCCAAGGAAAGAGAGCGAAGGACAGCAGCCCTGGTGGGTGGCCTGCCCCAAACGGAGCTGGCGGCAGCCTCGGCGGGCCTGAGCGCGGGCCTAGAGCTTGGCCCTGGGGTGGCCCCGCAGCAGGGCGCGCATGTCCAGGAGCGCCTTCTCGAGCCCGTGCGCCAGGCGCGCGGCGTTGGTCTCCGCGCAGCTGTTGTAGGCCGACACGGAGAAGTTGATGTGGGCCTCCCGGGGGTTGTAGCAGATGCCGTAGCCATCTGGGACCACGGGCCCAAAACACATGACACAGTCTGTCTTGGCAGGGACCTGGGGACAGCACAGGGCAAAGGCTCTTTCTGACTCTGCAGCTCTCCTCAACCCCCAGTTGGCACCAGCTGGCTCCCGCTGTGCTCCGGCCCACGCCCTTCCTCTTCTCCAGGGGGCAGTGACACCCCTCATCCTCTGGGGGCGCTCTGGTGTCACCTGCCATGGAGCCTTTCCTGACATCCTCGGGGGCCTTAGCTGCTGCCTCCTCAGGACCCCCTCACCTCCCTGCACTGCTTCACCCCGTGCCCCCAGCCGACACTGCAAGCCCTCAGGGGCAGGGTCGGTGGGCTGTCCCTGCTGGGCCCTGGGGCCCGTACAGGCTGGCCCCGGTTGGGCGTTCCTTTGTGTGAAGGAAGCCGGACCTCCCGTCAGCGGGGCCTGACTCCTGCTCAGCCGCAGTGGCAGTGACGTTCCCTGCGCCCCAGCTCCTCCTCCAGAACCCGCTGTCGGCAGGGGCCTTCAGGGGGCCTGCGGGGGCCACGTGCCTCAGCCGAGGATCCAGTGGACTCCACCCCACCCAGTGCGCCTCAGGCCGCGGCAGGGGCCCACCTGGCTGGTGGAGAGGTTGAAGTGCATGGCGATGGCGTACGAGGTGTCCATGAAGATGTCGGGCATGCTCACCAGGTCCTCAATGGCCTGCAGCTTCAGGCCCAGCAGGTGCCGGTCAAAGGCCTCCCCGCGGATGGCCTGGGGGGGAGCGCTGTCAGGAGGAGGGCGTGGGCCCTGGGGGTCCCTGCCCTCTCCACGCCCTGGGCCCGCGGACCCACGGGCCTGGCATACAGGCAGGAGAGCCCTCACTTCACAGGAGGGGAAACTAAGGCCCGGGGACCCGCCAGGGACGTAGGACAGTGCAGGGTGTGAGCGCGGGGGCCCGGCCTGTTGCTGCCTGCAGGACCTGGGCAGCTCACTACTGTCTTGGAGGCTCGATGTCTTTGTTGGTAAAACGGGGACAGTCACTCACAGGGTGGCAGTGAGCTCTACCAGGACATCTGCACGTAACACCGCAGAGCCTGGCGCACACAGGGACTAGGAGACAAGCCAGGGTGGGGCCCCCCACAGACTGCAGTCCGTGCCGTCGGGTTAGCTGCTGTCTGTGGGCGTCACACTCAGCATCGTGGGCACTGAGGACACAGGCTCCAGAGGCGGACCCTGAACAAGGACCAGGGCAAGCACTAGGCCCAGCTTCAGCTTCGTCGAATACGGGAGTATTCAGCCTGACTCCCGGTGCCCTGTAGCTCAGGGGAGGGTGACCAGCCATTTGCAGCAGGGGTTAGGCAGACAGGCGCAGGATGTTAAGGGCTGAGCAAGCTGGGAGCAGAGGGGCTCACTCACCCGGTCCGTGTAGTCTCGGTGGGCCCGCACGGCTCTCCACAGCAGCTCCAGCTTCTGTTGTTCCTAGCGGAGAAAGGGGAGGGGGGAGTAGAAGCTGTCCCTTCCCGTTCCTGCCACCCATCTCAGTAGCCCCCTCTGCACCTAGAACTAGACAGTGAACTCGCTGAGATCAGGAAGTGGAACTGTCATCTCTCTAGTGCTCAGCCAGCACCTGAAATATGGCAGATGTGCACTGCCATTAAGTGAATGACTGGTTCCCTTTTCTCTTTGGCTGCTGGGAAACTCAGTGTTAAATTCATGGTTCCTTCTTCTGTTAGATGCCCAGAGCCTACCTTAGGGCTGGAATACAGTAGGTGCTCAATCAGTGTGAGCTGCCAGCAAGAACAGGGAGACGGCCCAAGCCCTGCTCACCCACCCTTGCCCCGGACCTCTCACCGGCATATTGGCGTCATCGACGGCCTTGACGAAGGCCAGGGACTCCATGGTGGCTGAGCGGATGGTGTCGGTACGGCCCAGGTGGAACATGCGCAGGGAGGCGCTTTCGTACGTGGCGCACGGCTGCCCATAGATCCTGGGTGGGAGGTGGAGCTGAGCGCCGCCCTGGCAGCGGCCCCACCTCTGCCCCACCTCTGCCCCCTCCTCGGGCAGGTGGGAGGGCACACCTGTAGTAGGCCAGCTGCAGCGCCACCTGGATGAAGGCATCTGGGCTCAGCTTCTCCGACTTGGGAAAATCTTTCCCGAAGTGGTGGAACACCATCACCGTGACGTCCAGGTCCTGGATCATACTGGGGTGGGTTGGGGAGGCGCGTGAGAGCAGGCACGTGGCGGCCCTGCCGACCCCGGAGAGGACGCGCGCAGCCTCCGCAGCAGCTGGAGGGCCCTGCCCGCCCGGAGCTCACATGCTCAGGTTCTGCTTGGCTTTCTCAATGTCTTTCTTGATCTCAGGGGTGATGTTGAACCGCAGCTTCCGGGGCATGGGCAGGGGCACCATGGGAGACCGCACGAGCTCAGGCTTCTTCCTGCATGGGACACGGGCTGGGGCGGGCGCCGCTGGGGCTGGCGCACATTCCTGGGGGGCGGGGCGGGGAGGGCGGGTGCCCGAAGCTGAGGGGCCAGCCCTGGGAGATGCTGGGCTTGTTCTGAAGACTGCCTGCACTCCGGCTTTCAGATGGCCCGACAGAGGCCGCCCGGAAGGGGAGACGCTTGTCCAAGGTCATGTGGCTGTGAAGTGCTGGGGCCAGAACCAAACCGGGGCTTCAGCCCCAGGCCCACAGCTCCAGGCGGGGGGGAGAGCGCCCTCCCCCACAAACTGGTGTGTTGCCTGTCACTCGCACGGGGGCCTGGGCGAGGGTGGGGGCCACACTCACGTGAACTCAATGACGTGGTCCACGAGGGAGATGATGGGGGGCCCCTCCGCTGCTGCGTGCTCATAAACAAGGCCGCACGAGCCGTCTTCCGCCACAATGAACTGGGGAGGGGAGTGGGACCCCTCAGCTCCGGGTTGCTGGAGCCCCTCCTGAAGGCACCTCAAGGGCCACGCTGACTTAATAACAACAGCTCATGTTTCTCGGGGGCCGGGGGACAGCGTCCCAGGCCGTGCCGGCACGTCTGGTGCTCACACGCCTCACGGGGCGCCCGCACCCCCATTCGACAGGTGCAGAGAGGGAAAGTCACAGCCAAGGTCACGCCCTCCTTTCTGGCCCTGCCACCCACACTGTCTCTGGTATGCTGAAGGCACATGGGAGGGGCCCCCCATCATCTCCCGCGCTGGGGTGACAGCGTCTCTGGGCTGGGCCCAGTGATGACAGGCTGGCTGTGCTGATTACAGCTGCTGGGTTCCCCCCTCCGCTTTACAAGCTGGGCGCCAGGGACTCAGGCCAAGTCTGGTGTGTCTGCAGGGGGAGCCAGCCGTGCCAGCGCTCACCTGCAGCGTCTTGTCAAACCAGCGGTTGCCGCTGTTGAGCTGGCCGCCGCCCCCGTGCAGCATCTGGCCGGCCACGTGGCTGCGGTACACGGCGTCGGCAACCCGCGGCATCGGCCTGTCCAGGCACACGGTGAAGATGCTCTGCTGGATGGAGCGCACCGACTCCCGGTTCACCTTGTCTGCGGGGGGGAGGGCGCATCAGGGGAGAGTCGGCCCCAGAGGCCTCCAGCGCGGTCACCCAGCGCAGGGTGTAGGCTGCAGAACTCCACGCCCAGCAGGCCCCTGCTCCCCACAGCTCCCCGGGAGGCAGGGCTCACAACCTGAGGCACTTCAGGGATGAGGGGACAAGGGCCAGCGTCACCCCGAGAGCAACGTGGCAGTCGGGCCAGACGCCGGGGCCAGGCCCCTGACCAGCTCTCCCGGCGAGCTGCTGCGTACCAGGGAAGCGAACTTGAGCCAGCTGCGCTCCCACTGCCTCATCCTGGAGACGGGACCGACAGCACCCACTGGGAGCCTGAGAGGGCCAGACGCGGCCGCCCCAGACCTGGCCTGGGCAGAGGCTGGGGCACAGGCGTCCCCTCCCAGGGCACCTTTGATGAGGGTGTTGTATGCCTTGGCCCAGGAGTTGCGGTGGTTGGAGGTGAGGACGCCCACGGGTTCTTTGTTGGCTTGCAGCGACGAGTTCCAGATCTTCTCCAGCTGCACGAAGATCTGATCCGAGGTGAGGGGCGTCCCGTCGCTGTTGTACACGTCCAGCTCAAAGAACTGTCAGGGCACAGGCGGGGTGACGGGGGCTGGCGGGGAGCTCAGTGGGCATCAGGCGCCCTGCATGTCAGCTCCCTGCTGGCCTCAGCACCCAGAGGTCACGGCCAGTGCTGTCCAGTGGGCGGAGGGCTGGCGTCTGGCCTGGGGGGTGGGAGGCGCCTGTGCTGCTCCCCGTGGGTCGGGCCCAAGGCCCGCCTGTCCCCGGGCACACGGCCGGGGCACTGGGGCGCTCTCTCGGCCCCGCACCTGCAGCGGGACGGGGCCTGCCCACCTGGAAGTTGTGCACCACGGTGATGTGCAGGGGCGGCTTCTTGGCCTTGCTGAAGCTGACCACCAAGTCCTGCTTGGGGCCGGGCACGCGGCAGGACGACAGGATCTGGTAGTACTGGTTCATGCACAGCGGCCGCCCGCCCAGGTACTCCACGGGCAGGGTCTCGCTGCCGGGCAGGGGGACAGTGAGGGCCACTGGGCAGGAAGTAGGGCGGTGGGGTGGCGGCAGGGCCCGCTGGGCACAGCTGGGGGCTGGGCCGGGCAGAGCGGGGCTCCTGCCAGCAGTGTGGGGCCCCTCTGTCCCCACGCCCCTTCCGGGTGAGCTAGGCTGGGGGCGGGACGCCCACACGCCAGCTGGGCAGCCGCTGCTGTGAGTCACCCTGGAAAAGTGCCCTCCTCTTTCAGGGCTTCACTTTGCCGTGGGGGAGATGAAGCAGCAAGTCAAACTCAGGGTTCCCTCTGGCTGGGACACATATTCCAGGGAGCTCCCGGGACAGTCACCAGGAAGAGTGACAGCAGCTGGAGCGGAGGCCGAGGCGCCTGGTGAGCGCCGAGGGTTAACTGTCCGGCATTTGGGCGAACAGGAAGTGAAAGCGCCTGAGCTCAGGCCTGCCCAGCACCAAATGGACATGACCATCCACTGCCCTTGGGTGCTGCTATGGCGGCTGGGTAGGAGCTGGGCGTCATTAGGCAGATGGGCAGTGGGCGGGGCGACTCACTTGTCAATCATAGCTTTGAAGTCCAACACGCCCTCGATGAGTTTGGCAGCAAACCTGGAGGACAAATGAGAGCTCAGAAGCCGTGTGGGCCCCGCCCCCCTCACCCCCAGGTCAGATCCCTGGGCCGGGGCACCTGCTGGGTGAAGAAGAGGCCTATTCATGGGAGGCGGCCCACCGCCTCACTTCCCGCTCACTGCTCGCACTGAGGAGCTCGGGTGCGGGACCTCTGTCCCAGTGCCAGCCCCAGCCCCAGCCCCTCCTGGTAATCTCCAGGGGGCGCGCAGGGCAGTGCTGTAGCCCAGCACCTGGCAGGACTCGGTGCTGACGGCGCACAGGGCACGGCTGGCGAGCAGGCCGGTGCTGGCAACCCCAGGCCCGAGGGCCGGGGGCCGTGAACCAGGGTCTTGCGTCTGCAAAGGGGGTCAGCCTGCTCCAAGTAGCAGTTCCGGAGGGATCCGGGACTCCGGGCAGAGGGCATGTGAATAGGAAGGCAGAGGCTGGAGATGTCTCCTCCGCTAAGGTCCTTCCTTCCCCTGGGCCTCTGCGTCCCCCACGCCACCGCCCTTAACCTCGTCTTCCTCCCTGGACAGTCTGGGCCACACCAACCTCGCCTGATACCTGGGCTGCCCCTGGCCCCCAATCTGGGAGCCACTGCTGGAGTTCCTGGGCCTGCTCCCCAGCTTCTCCTGGGGTGTCTTGGTCCCTTTAAGAGAAGCAGGTGGAGGCCCCGAGTGGCTGGCCCCCAGGCAGGGGATCCCTATCACAGTATTTTTATCCTTGCTCAAACCAGAAGAGAGGCCAGGGCTAGTGACACGGCCGAATGTGGAAAAGGGGACTGTGTACAAAGGTCACCCGAGGCCAGCTGAGGAGGAAGAAGAGGTGGGCAAAATGCCAAAACTGGGGCAGAGAGGTCACTTCAGGTTTGGGGGTCCAGAGGGGACCTCACCCGCGGTTTGGTGGTTGATCGCTATGAGACTCTGGAGCTGGAGAGACCCCGCTTCCTATCCTGGATCAGCCCCTCCACTGCTCTGAGCCTCAACTTCCCCATCTGTAAAACAGGGCTGAGGCTCACTACCTTGTAAAGCTACTCGGAAAGATAATGAACAGACTTGGGAGGTAACGGGCCCCTCCGATCTCCCAGGGAAGGAGCGTGCAGGGTCTTGGGCACGCCGGGGTGTGGCTCCCGTCCACCACTCACCGGAGCTGGCCCTGCAGATCCACGAAGTCCTGCTTGGGCAGCACTAAGCCAGGGCTGGAGTGGATGACCAGGGGCTGGCGGTACTGCAGGTAGGCCGTTTTCAGCCACCACTCGGACAGCTGGGGAGGGACCAGAGTCTGTGATGCGGGGGCCAGGGGCCTGGTGTCCCTCTCTCCAGGGCCAGGGGGCTTGACTAGGGGCCCTCTGACCCTCCGAGGAGCCCGATTCTCAGAAGGAAGGCTCAGACCCCCAGGCTCTTCAACCCACCAGCGACAGCCCATCACGTTCCCTTTAGCCTGAGCCGATCAGCATTCGCGAGAGAAACTGGGCAACACTGCCAACAGAGGGGCGGGGGAGAAAATGTAACAGGGTGGTCCCCAGGAGAAAGGGTGTGTCCCAGGTTCCCTGTCCCACCCAAGGTAGGGTGGAGCTGAGCAGGATATGAGAAGCTTGAGAAGAGAGACAGGGCACACACAGAGAGGGACACACACTGAGGAGACACACACAGAGGACACACACAGAGGAGACACAGAACACAGACAGAAGACAGGAGATGGAAGAAGGATGGAGCCAGAAGAGGCCCAAGGAGCAGAGAGACTTGTAAAGAAGCTGCGATGGCCTGGACTGACTGAAAGAGATGTGGGTGAGAGACGCGTGGGGAAGTCAACGATGGCTGTGTTGATTTTGGTTTTGATTTTGTTCTGTTCCTCCCAGAATTGTCTGGCTGTTTCTGACCCTTATGTGTGGGTCCCTGCCAAAAGCTGTTCTAGACTAGTGGCAGGCTTTCGAGACTTGCTGTGGGCCAATCCCGTTTGGGTGGACTTGTGCCCACGAGGAGTTGGTTAACACTGGGTGCTTGACTTAGAAAATGTATTCTTTGTCTTTGTCTTTTCTAATTGTATTAAAGTCTGGTTTCCACAAAAGGTCCTAAATGCTTTGTATTGATGCGGCGGATGGCAGAACCCATTTAGAACAGGGCAGTTTGGGGGGTTTCGGGGGTGCCCCTCTCTCCTGCCCTGTAACAAAAAGACTGGAAGGGACCTGGGGAACAAAAGAGGCCGACGCGTGAGCCCTTTCTCTTCACCTTACAGATGCCAACGCTGGTCACGCTTGCAGAAGTAACAGGGTAAGCGCGGGAGATAAAAGGCGGGGAGAGAGAGTGAGTTCTGCAAAGCGAAAGGCAGTGGTGAGTGTGAGGGGCTTGCCCGGGCAGGAGCCCGGTTTGCAGAGCCCTGGTGCCGCCCCCGCCCCCCTTCTCAGGGGGCCTGGCCCCGGAGAGCTCCCAGCAACATCCCAGCAACATCCCAAGTCCCAATCCCGTATGGGGCAGGGCGGGGCCCCTTCTCAGGGGAGCTCCTGTCTGGGGCTCTCAGGTCACCAGTGAGCCTTTTGTGCTGACCGCACCCTCACCCCCCCCACCCCGGGGCACCTCTCTGGGAGCTCCCCAAGTCAGTCTTGGGCCTGGTGCCTCCCTGGGCTTCATCATCCCGTCTCAAGCCAGAGGCCTCCTCACTGCACAGAGGCCCTTGGGGAACTGCTGCTCTGAGGCACCAGGCCACTAACCCGGGCCCAGGCGAGGGGGAGGGGCGGTGGCCCAGCAGGCCATTGGTGGCTGCTGTCCATGGCTGCCGGCCTGAGGTCAGGGCTCTCGCATAGGCCAGATCCTGCCTGCGGCCTGGGGCGGCCTGAGAGCTGCTGTGTGGCCTTGCGCTTTAGACCTAGCTCCTGAGCCTCAGTTTCCTCAACTGCAGTTTGAGGAAACTCTCTCTCCGTGGGCAGCCGTTCAGCCCCAGGGTTCCCACTCCCCCAGGGACTTCAGTGCCCCTGGCCAGAGCTGGGGCGACCAGGGGGGACCTGCAGGCGTGGCCAGTCCCCTAGTGAGAATCTGCTGGCAGTGGCAGACCCTCAAGGGGTCCTCTGAGTGGTGGCGGGGTGCCCTCACCCTTTCAGCCACAGCTTCTGCGTGTGAAGGAGTTGCAGGCGTCAGAAAGTCGGAAACAAACGGGACCCCAGGTTCTCTGAACACCTGCCAAGGCCAGCACTGGCCTTGACCTGCTGAGGTTCAGAGTGTTTGAAAAGTCAATGACCCCCACCTCTGTGTGCAGGCCCCACCCCTCCACCTGCCGGCCCCTCACAGCACCTCCCCCCACACCACTTTTCTCCCACAGACCTCCTCCTCAGTCAGCCCCCACCCCCGGGCTCTGCTTGCATCACCAGGTCTCACTGGTGCCATTTGTTAGGGCGAGTTTCACAGCTGTTCGAGCTCACACACATGAGGAAGACTAAACACTCTCACCGGAGCTCGGAGCTGGGTCTGACTGACAGTAACCACGTGACAGCCAGGCCAAACCCAACGCGGCCCGAGGGGCTCGCCACCCTGTCCCCGTCAGCACCTCCTGGGGTCCACGGCCACCCCCCATCTCCTTCCAGCACTGTGCTGGGGAGTAAGACTCAAGCCGAAAAGCGCACAGGGCATCGGCGTGGACACGCTGTGGCAAGCGGAACACAGCTGAGGGAGACGGACAGGGGAGCCACCTTGAGCAACACACATGCCTGGCTGAAGCCCCCCGTGCCGCTGAGCCCAGGCCCAAGTTCCTTCTCCTTGTGCCCCCAGGCCAGCATCATCCCAGACACACCAGGCTGTTGCCCCCGTCCACGCTGACCCCTCTGTTTGTCCCCAGTGCGGGCCTCCGTCCTTCCTGGCCATTCAGAATGAGGACACTGCCCAGCCCAAACTCCTTCTCATGGCCCAGTTTGCTTTCTGCAGAACCACACTGCCCAAGCCGGCCTCGCGCATTCGCCTCTGCCCCGTTTAGCCACCTCTCCCCCCAGTGTCGGGCCCAACAGGCCAGCACGGTGTGGCTGCCCAGAGCGGGTGCTCACGAACCCCCGCGGCACAGACGCACCAGGGCAGCCGCTGTGTGGAGACTCCGTGGGTGCAGTCGGCCATGGCCACAGTGAGGGGTGCTCACCTCGACCCAGAGCCTCTGCGAGGGTCTCCGGGCTCCCCTCCCCACAGGGGAGCCCCACATTCTCACTCACCCAGTTCTCGGACTTCTTGGCCCTGCGCTCTAGCCCCTTCTGCAGGCGCTCCCCAACGCCCCCTGAGGTCTGGAACTCTTCCACCAGCTGCTTGGTGTGGGTCCACTCCTCCTGGCTCACGATGGGCTGCAGCGCCTTGAGGTAATGGTCCAGGGACTGATGGAGCGGGGGCACGGGCAGCCGAGGCAGCGAGTCCTGGTGTGCCTTGAAGCGGCCGGAAACCTTCATCAAGGAGAAGGGCTTGAGAAAGCCCAGGGGCTTCACCTGCAGGCAGCAGAGTATGTTGTTCATGCTCTTACCAGCTCCGGGAGGCCCTGGCAATTCCAACGCCGTGGTCCTGGGCACTTATGCGACCATCCCAGGGGACAGAGACAGCCTCCTGGGTGGTGCCTGCCCCAGCTTCCCAGCCCTGGAGCTATGGGTGTGTCCGCCTCTCGGGGCAGGAAGGCGTGGCTGTTGACCTTGGCAGGACTGGGGCACCTGCTGGGGTAGCAGAGGTGAGAGGGCTCTCCCACCTGTCTGGATTCAGACAGCCTTTCCCATCCTGGGATGATGAGTCAGTCAGCAGTGAGGTGACTGCTCCCCCACAGGAGTCCCCATCTTCTTTCCTCCCACCCAGGTTTTCGAATTAAAGGGAGGATAAAATCAGGGTGCCAGAGGATGACAGCACCTTTGGGCGTAAATGGGGCCTTAGGCTTCTTGTTGTTTGTGGGGTCTGGGTGAGGGTGGCATGGGGCAGCGTGGCAGGAGAGCTGAGTGGCCTGGCAGGAAGAGTAGAGTGAGAGGTGGCGGAGAGAGAAGGGGGGCGGGCAGAGGGGCGCACCGGAAGACTCAAGAGGTGGGCAGAAAGAGAGGAGGTCCCGAGGCTGCTGGCAGCAGAGAAGCAGGCAAGCCGCGCGGCTCTGGTCCGTACCTTCTCTTTCTGCTGCCCGTCCTCCATGGCAGGACTGAGGATCTGAGCCCTGTCTGTCTGCCTTGAGCTGGACCTCTAAGCCTAACTGTGCTACCAAGTGGGCGAGCAGAACCTAGCAAGAGACAGCCACTTGTCGGGGCTGGAAAGAGAAGACAAGAGCCAAGGTTCAGGGGGGTGGCAGGCGGGCAGTGGCGGTGACTGTGGTGGCTGCCGTGGCATCTGGCTTGTGGCGGTGGTTGGAGCAGCTGGTCTGCCCTCCCTGGCTTCCAGAAGCGGGGAGCACGGGAGCGGGTTGATGGTGGGTTCTGGAGTAGGAAGAAACTTAGAAAACTCCTTTCTCCTTTGGGTGGGCCCAGTGCCAGGGAGGCAGGCCAAGAGGTACTTAAAAATCCACCTGTTGAGATCTGTGTAGGTCTGTCTGATGAGGGAAAACCTGGCTGGAGGGCAGAGCCTGCCTGGCCACTGAGATTGCATCATTGCCCTAAAATCAGTTCTGAAAATTGTGGTTGCTGTAAGAGAGCAGGCACTGGGAAAGGGGCTAAGAGCCCTGTCCACCCCTTGTTTTCCTCTAGGACTTGGGGTCCTTTGGGGCCAGCCTTCACCAAAGCCTGGTCCTCCGGGGCTGTGGCTCATTCAGCGGGGGGCCAAGAGTGGAGGACTTTGGGAATTAAAAATGAACCAAAGGACAGTGGCTTTGAGATTGAACTAGATTTGGGTCCAGATCCAATGGGTTCTGACCAAGTCTCTCCCTGCCTCAGTTTTCCCAGCAGTAAAGTGATCAGACTACCTAGCAGGTTGTGGCGGGTGACCTGGAGGCTCTCTGTAGGAGGGGGGAATAGCTCAGGTGGCAATGGCGGGGTGAAGTGGAACCTTGGGGAACCCTGGCTAATGGGCGGGTCCTCTCATCCTGGGCCTGGCAAAGCCTGTTGAATGTGCTTGTTGGGCCATGCAAAGGTCCATCCAAGTAGAGCGATATGCTTGGAGTGGAGAGGAATGGAACCCAAGGCAAGAGAGCAGCCTGGGTTGCTGTGGGTTGCTCTCTGGGGTGGACATAGACAAGTTTGGGGGGGACACCAGTAGCATGGGGGGACATGAGCTGCACCCTGCCTCCTGCTGCCGGTTGTGACATCCTTCTGAGCAGCCCGGCTCCATACCCCCACCTGAATTTCTCCGACTACACACAACTCCCTGCAAGTCTCTGATAAGCCCCAGGAGGCTGACCAACTAGATGGAGGTCGGAGCACCCACTAAGGCCTGGGCAGAGCCGTTTCTGGCTAAGCCAGGGACAGGTGAGTAAGTCAGAACAACTGCAAGAGAGACACTCCCGGGCCCTCCCCCCTGGCTCCTGGCTCCCGGTCTAAGGGTGGGGTGCTGTCTGAAGCCAGGGTCCCCACTGTCAGCTCCCTGTCATCAAAATTTAGCGCAACAGGACCTGGGTTCCCTCCTGCCTCTGACCTTGAGCCTTAAGCCTTCACCTCTGCCAAACGCGGAAGCCCACCTGCCCACCCCACCAGTTTCGGGCCACGTAGCCTCCGCAGCCTGTTTCCCCGTTCCGGGGCAGCTGCACGGCTCGACCGCCCATCCGCCCGCCCGTCCCGTCCCGTCCCGTCCCGAGCCGCTAGACGCGGTTCCAGCTGCACTCACCACCGCCCTGGCGGCGAAGGCCAACATGTTTGCGGACTGCCCGTGGACACACAGTCCGCACCGCCCCTCGCGCTGGGCAAAGTCCTAGTTGCCGCCGCTGTCGTTGGCGGGTCCCCGCTAGAGCTTCTGGGCCAAGGTCGTCGAGTCACCGCCGCCAACGGGTAGAGGTGGCTCCGCGCCGACCCACCGGGCCGGGCCGGCGGCGGGATCGCAGTCCCGAGGAGGAGGACTCTAGGGGCGGGGTCTCCGGCCAGTTGCGAGTCCCAGGGGCTAGCGGCGAGCGCGGGGCGGGGCCACCTCGCGGGGCGGGGCCGCCGGCGCAGCCAGTCGTCTGGAGACGCTCCAGGCGGTGCGGTCCGGGAAGAGGAGAGGGGCGAAAGCCACTGTACAGTTCGCTCTCTCCCACCTCCAAATGCCACCTAAGCAGTTGCAGACAGAAGTGTATACCCCCCTCAGTCAGTTATTCTCAAAGTGATAGGAAAACACAGTCATGTCAAACGGGAGATGTCCTCTAATATTTCTTGGGATTGGGTCAGGGCCACACACATGACAGGTGGCACTGCCCCGCAGAAACATGGCGGCGGCGCTCCTAGGCGCCAACGTCCCTTGCCAGCCCCGCAGAAGCAAGGCGGCGGCGCTCCTGGGCCGCGGCCGGCGGTTGGCCGGTCGGGAGGCAGCCGGCCGTTAGTGCGCATGCTCCCAGCCGCCCCGCATCAAGATGGCCGCCGCCTGCCCGTGAGAGCGTCGGCGCGCCGGCCGTTGCTGGGCATGCTCCCTGAGTGCCCCGCACCGACATGGCGGCCGTCTTCGCGGGGTGACTTTAATTCTCGGTTTTCGGTTATAGCCGGCCGGTGCTTATTTTCCTTCAGAAAGCTCTGAGCGTTTGGTGGAGCCGGGAAAGGAAGTGTGAAGGCGCCTGTGAAAGGGGACAGGGGGCTGCAGGCATCCGGCCGGCTCCTGGCAGGAGGACGATGGCTGAGGGCGAGCGGCAGCCGCCGCCAGGTAGGACGGGCTGGGCCGGGGCGGAGTCGGGTGGGGGCTCCGGGGCCGTGCCAGGCGCGGGAGCGGGGAAGGGGTGTGGGGTGGGGGGCTCAGCCGGGGGAGGCTCTGGGGATGGAGTGACTCTAGGGGAAGAACTGGTGGGCCGGGAGAAGGGACAAGAGTTGAGGGGCTGTGTGGGAGAAGTGGGGTCCCCAGGGGGAAGGGCAGGAACCGGGACTGCCTGGGTGGGTGGGGGTGCAAGGCCTATGTTGGGGAGCCGGGGCTGCCCCGGGCCGGGGTGGTGGGGGTGGTGCAGCGGGGCAGCGCCGCGGCCCGGGGAGGTCTGTTCTACCTCTGGCCTGCGCGTGCTTTAGTCGTTCACGACTGGCGGGGAAGCTGCCCGGGACGGGGGCAAGAGTGGTTCTGCTGCTGCCTTCTTTGTTAGGCTTTGCCCGGGGATGTCGGGGCTGCTCCAAGAGCCTGGGCCGATGTTCACCCCTCTTTCTGCCGCCTCCAGACCTTGCCCATCCCTTATCCTCCTACCTTTTTTCTCACTTGGAGAGCCTGAGAATTTATTGAGAGAAACTGCCCGGGGCTTGTCTAAACTACTAATTTAAAAAGGCTGGTTGTGCAAGGAGATGAGTTTCTCTCTGACTTCACGGTCTGTAACTTTTATTTACACTCTGGCTTCCTTTTCGTTCATCTCAAATAGCTGGGGTGGAGGTGGTAGGGAAAGGACCTTCTAGAGACCTGGAAAAGAGGGAAGGCTGTTTGCTGACACCACTCTCCTGGTCAGTTCCCCCAAGGACTGACCGCAGACAGCTTCTTAGGAGGGAGAAATTCTAAAGATCAAAAGAGGCATCCCTACACCCCCTACCACCCTTTCCACCCCCACCCCAAAGATGAGCCAAGAGATGAATAATGTGGTCTGTTAGGGCATGTCAAACCTGACGTTTCCTTTACTTGGTTGCAGAATTTGTGTTTGGTTGCCCTTAGAAGGTCTGATAATGACACAGGGAGATAGAGGCGAGGAGAATTATTAGTGAGAGGGATGTGTGTGTAAAGATGGGTGGTGAAGGCTAAGGTGAGTGGAGAGAACCTTTGTACTGAGAGAAATGAAGGCTCAGAGGTTATCTGTGACTGGAAAGATCCACGTCATCCCTGGAGATGATCCCTTCTTTGAAGTTCAAAACAGGATGTTTTGGAACGAGTGGAAAGAACTTCTGAACTTAGTGTGTTGGAGTGATGAAAACCTTGGATTTTAGGAATTTTAAAAAAAGATTTATTTATTTATGCATACAAGAGCTGGGGCGCAGGCCAGAGGTGTGCGGGTGGTGAGAGGATTCACCAGAGGCAGAGTGGGGAGCAGAACAGGCGGATGGACTGAAATCCACTGCTGAGGGGAGCAGCGGGGGAAGACAGGAGAGGTCTGCTGCGCCATATGGGAAACTCCCTGGCTGGGGATTGAACTCGTGCTGCAGTGGCTGTGGATAGCTCCACAGTGTTGAGACTTAACCCCTTGGACCCCCAGGGAGACCTGGATTTTGGGAATTATTCAGACCTGGTTATGCCTGGCAAGTGCTACCCTCTGTGAGCCTACTTTCTTCTCTCTTAAAATGGGACCTCTGTTCCTTCCTCACAGAGTTGTAGTTTGTGTTCCCACAGGTGATGTGGGCCGGGGTGGGCAGTCAGTAAATGTTGATTGCTGTTAGCCTTGCCAGGCATGGGATAGGCACCTTTCTCTGTCAATTTCAGACACAGAATCTGAGGCTTGAGAGACTCCCTTATCGCAGTCCGAGTTTGAAGGCTTCTTTCTTTGACCGGGATGTGTGTTCTGCAGTGCATGCAGATGTGTGGTGTGTTTCATCAGTGATCAGGTGCAGTTCTTCCTTGAAGGTATCCTTTCCCCTGGTACCAGCACCTGGGCTGGCGTTTCCTTCCTGTGAAATAATGTCAGGAGAGCTGTCTCCTCAACAGTTCTCTCAAACTCACAAAAGGATTGTTTCCAAAGATCATTTGCAAATTGCTTATTTGGAATGTGGAACACATTTCCCCATAAAACCAGTGTGGTTAGGTTACCACCTTGACCTCTGAAGCTTTTTACTTAGCATCTTGCTTAAACTACCAATTTGGTAATAGTAGGGGCCTCAACTTGGGGTTCTGGGAACAGGACTTGCAGAGCAGGTGGGAGGAGGAAGAGTTTCTGATCTTTCTTGGGCCTTGTGCTTCTCCAATTCTCCGTCCTCCCTAGATCTCCTGGCACTCTCCTTTCTTCAGAGCCTTTCTCAGCAGGCGCTCTTCCCCCCAATATCACATGTTCCAGTATCTTCTTAGGTCCCTGTTCCCTTGTCTCCATGCAGTTGATGTCAGGTAGGTTTTAGGAGGGCAGCAATGGGACAAGTTTGTATTATGTTGTGAGTAATTTAAGTCCTTTTTCTTTCTGGAGAGATTGTATTTTTCAAGGACGATATTGGCTAATATAACAACTGCAATAGCAGATTCAGGCCCACAATTCCCTGCTACCTGGGTGCCAGGTATTTTGGAATTCCAAATTTTTCAGATTTCAGAAAGGAATGCCCTATAATCAAAGTGCTTTTCCCAGCAAAATATAAATTCCCTGACTCGGTTCGATACACAGAATCTGTAAATGTCCTCAGATTGGTTTAGGTTCAAGTTTTGTATTAAATAAGTTTGTGTCAAACTTTAAAAACTTCAGGTTTTTAGGCTGCTGGATTTATGGAAAGAAATGGAGGACTTCACAGTTTCACAAAGTGAAGGGAATCCTGCAGTGTGGGGAAGATATTTGTGGCTGGAGAGGCCACTGGGCAGCAGGCAGCTTCGGGGTGAAGTGCTGCATGGCCGCGACTTAGGAGCTGCGCCTGGACCTGCTCTGTGTCTCTGCCCCTCGACTCCTGGGAACAGAGAAACTCCAAAATCGCACTTCTTTCTGCTTACGAAAGTAGGATGGTGATAGCTTTTGATAGAAATATGTGGCTTAGGGCCTCCCGGGTGGCGCAGTGGTTAGGCGCTGTGCTGTGGAGCTGTCAGCAGTGAGTTTGACACCCGGCTGGGGAGATCCCTGCATGGCGCGGCAGACCTCTCCTGCCTCACCCGCTGCTCCCCTCCGCAGTGTGTTTCCGTCGATCTGCCTGTTCTGTTCCTACTCTGTCTCTGGTGAACCCTCTCACCACCCCACGCCTCTGGTCTGTACCCCAGCTTGTATGCATAAATAAATTTAAAAAAAAAAAAGAAATATGTGGCTTAGAAAATGGAAATCCTTTGTAAATCTTAACTTCTAGAGGTGACTGTCGGTAACTTTGGTGTTTAATCCTTTAGAGGTTTCTAGTGCATAGGCTAGTAGGTATCCATGTTGTTTATATTAGTGTGTATTTTACGAAAGTGAGATTTCATTTTATACATATGGTACAATTATTTTTCCTCATTTTTAATATTCTATTTTTGTTATGCCAGTAATTTAGGTATTTTGTTCTTTTTCAAAGCTCTGGAGACTTTTCTTATATGGTCACAGCATTATTTACCCACCATCTTATAAACTGATACTGGGTGGTTTCTAATTTTTTTTTTTTTTTTGATGCGAGAGCCCCTTTACGTACGTTTCTGAGCACGTCTGAACCCAGAGTAGAAGCATCGTCTTGAGGGGAACATGCTGAGCTGCCCCTCGGCAGATTCTACCCAGGCGCAGCTCTGGTTTCTCCTTCAACCAGTGCCATATGCTTTTCATCTACCCACCTGATTTGGAAAAGCATCTCAGCTTATTTACACGCTTTTGCGTATTGGTGAGGTCAGTGATTTCTCTAAAATGTTTCATGGCCACTTTTTCTTCTTTGGGTCTCCTGTTCGCGTCGGAAGGGCCAACTGCCTGCTTGGGGAGCAGAAGGTGAGGGCATGGCCAAGCCTCCGAATGTATTGGTTGGTGAGGGGAGCCAGTGCTGCCCACCCTGCTGAGTGAGGCAAGGCGGGCCATTGCGTTGGACATCACCTTCATCATCCTGTCCTGGGGTAGATGTCTATTTATGCTAGTGATTGGGTGCCAGGGTTTTGGTTTTAAAGTGTGCGATTGGATGAGAGGTGGAGGGAGAGAGTTGGGGGGACCATCCTGTTTATCTATGGACGTTTTCATTTTCTTTGTCAAGATCCTTCAGAGGACACCCCTCCAGCCACGCAGAACTTCATCATTCCAAAAAAGGAGATCCACACGGTTCCCGACATGGGCAAATGGAAGCGCTCTCAGGTACGAGCCGGCCCCGGGTAGTCAGAGCTGGTGCGGGAAACTTGGGCTTGCCACAGACACTGGTTTTCCGGCACGACGGGGCTGCGACGGCGCGGGCTGTGTGCATCGGCGCGGGTCGTGCTCCGGGGCCAGAGCTCTTAGAGGCGAGGGAGGGGCGGGGAGCGGCTGTCCCTCCTGCTCAGGCTGCACTCAGATGCTTTTCCTGGCTCTCGGAAACCATTGCCAGAGAGTATGGTATTGGCTGAAGGCGCGCGCCCCAGATGCTGGGGGAGGCCACTTTGATTCTTGCTTGCAAGTAGCAGCAAGCCTGGGAGCCCGCGAGTGGAAGGGAGGGAGGTTATTAGGTGGAACCTAGGCGGGGAGGTGGCTGAGCCTGAAAAACCTGGGAACTGTGCCTTGGCTCCTGGGGAGACCGGTCCTCACAGTGGGCAGCCAGCAACAGCCGCAGGCTGTGGGAGACCAGAGTGAAGCAAAGAAAGCCAGTTCCAATTCCCAGGCTCCAGTCCTTGCCCGTTGGATCAGCTGGATGGGGAGAGCCTTGTCTACACAAGGGCAGCTGCTGGCAAGCTTGGAATGTTTTCTCTGAGGATCTGGGGCCCGAACCCTACCTTGCCCTACCTTGCCTATTGGGTCAGCTGGATGAGGAGAGCCTTGTTTACACAAGGGCAGGCCCAGAGGTGCTGGCAAGCTTGGGATGTTCTCTCTGAGGATCTGGGGCCTGAACCTACAGTTGCCCCACCTTGCCTGTTGGGGCTCGGGGCATACAAGCCTACTTGGTGTCTCTCTCCAAAGCCGCCCTCTCAATATTCTCTCCTGAGTCTTCATCAAAATAAGCATCGTGTCCCTTCTTTAGTTTACAGGACACAGTTCAAACCCACTGATGATCTGGGTTGTTTTACTTTAGGGTTTTTCAACCTCCTCATTGTGAACATTTGGAAACACATAATTCTTTAAGAGCTCTCCTGGCCATGCGGGATATTAGGAAACATGTACGGTGCTACCTGCTAGACGCTGGGAGCACCCCTTCCCCCAGTTACCACAAACAGAAATGTCCCCCGCATTGTCAGAGGTTCTCTGGGAGCCACGTCACTGAGAGGGGAGCCGCTGCTCTACCCTGAACCTGCAGTTTGTCTGAATCCCCATGTAGCTTTAACCTCCTGTGTCCCCCGGCTGTTTTACAAGGAAGTCTGAGAGTGCCAGGCACCATCGCTCGTTGACTCCTCATTCAGACCCTGGCGGGTGGACGCCGAGGGCGCTCGCGAAGAGGATAAAGCCCAGACCAGGATGGAGAGCCGCTGAGCAGAGTGGCGGTTGGCGGTGGCTGAGATAAGATCCACCCCCAGCGCGGGCTCTGAGCCCCGTAGCGGGAGCCATGATGCTCCCGACCACAGACCCTAATCTGACGTTTCTTTGTATATAGTGTTATGAAGCACGACTACGCTCATTTGTTTATGTGTTGTCTGTGCTGCTTTCATGCTACATGCGTAGAATTGAGAACTTGTGAATCAGACTCTATGGCCCGAGAAGCCTGACTTTTCCGCTGGCCCTTTGGGGGCAGTTTGCCAGCCCTGCTCTAGGCTCCCGTGCTTTCTGAAAGTGCTGGTCACCTTTTCTTCTCGAGTGTTGCAGGACATGGAGGAAGCCGTTCACTCGCCTGGAGTCCTGGGCCTGCTGCGGCTGGAAACAGGCACTGCCAGGACTTTGATTGGGCAGTGGCGTGCCGCACCCAGGGGTGGGGGCCAGGGCTCAGACAGGGCAGGGCTTGGCACCTGGGCTTCCATTTTCTCTTCTTGTGGCTTAGGCAAGATGCGTGCCCTGGCCATGTCTCAGTGTCCTCTGCTATTAAGTGACTTGAAGCCTGAGCACACCCTGCTGGATGGGCCCGCGGCGGCCTTGCTGAGTGGCAGCCTGATGCTGTTTCTGTGGTGCCGGTGGAGACTGCACACCACGCGTGCCTCAGAATGCCCTGAGTTTGAGTCTTGGACACATGGGAGCGGGCCTGCTTTCCCTTCTTACCTCCCAGCACCCTTAGCAGGGGTACTGGCCCTGGCTGCCTTCAGGCCAGGGCTCAGCTTTCTCTGGGCTGGCGGAGTTGCTGCGGGCCTCCATCAGGCCTGCCTGGGGCCCCTCACTGCGGCCTGCGGCCATGCCCTACATTGGTTCTGGTCTCGGAACGCTCCCTTCCAGGTGCTGAGTGATTGGTTCTCAGCGTCGCTGTGGATGTGCTGGCACCCTTAGGACTTGGGTAAGAAGGAGGGGAGGGGGTGAGAGGCAAACAAAATGCAGAAGAAATAAGACAGTGGGTGTCACTTGCTACCAGGAACGGCTTCTTCAGGGGCCCAAGTCTCAGTGCTTTCTAATCTCTGTGCTGGATGTGACCCCCAGCCCAGTGGGGGGGAGCTGGGGTGGGTGTGCCGGGAGACCTGGCTGCCCCAGAACGAAGTTTCTTCTGGGAGCAGCACATCTGCATTGCAGCCAGGAATCCTGGGCTGTCTGCTGGTGGAAACATCTGGAAGATAACGGGGAGGGACTCCTGTGGTGTTCCCTGAACTTCTAGCACCCTAATGTAGTAGTCAATCTGCTCAGCCGGCTGGCTGGGTCCAGCTCCCCGATGCTGAGATCTTGCTCTTATGAGACCTTGGGCACATCATTCCCCATAGCCTCGGTTTCCTCATCTGTAAAATGGGGGCAGTGATAGTGTCTGCCGTGGGGCCTGTGCAAAGAAACCGCTGCGACAATGTTGAGCGCGCCGCAAACAGGCGGGCGGCGGGTGATCGTGTGTGGGCTGGCGTCGGGGGCATCTGGCATTGACTTTCTCCTCCTGCTGCTGCTGGCTGGGGGCGGGGACAGCTCGCGATCCTTGGTAACTGGGTACGGCGGGGGCCGGCAGGCTGCGTGAGTGGGGTCTGACGCTCCTTTCTGTGCCCCCACCCCGTGTTTCGTAGGCGTATGCTGACTACATTGGATTCATCCTCACCCTCAACGAAGGTGTGAAGGGGAAGAAGCTGACCTTTGAGTACAAAGTCTCTGGGGTAGGTGAAGGCAGGGACCCTCCAAAAAATCAAAATCGCCCCCAAGAGCCCTGTGTGCTCATTGCCTAGCCGGGCTGGAGCAGAGACCCCCCCCCCCCCCGGCCCCCTGGTCACTGATGTTTCGTGTCTACGTTTCTCGTCTTTAAAAATCTGTGAACAGGCATGTTTATAACGTGCGGTCAAGGTAAATGTGCCATTTATAGACTGCGCTTTACTAATGGGTGTTTATAAACCTTTTTAACTTAAAAACTGCCCCAGAAGAAGTCGCTATGTCGCTGCCCGAAGAGCTGCCCGCCCCCCATTGGTCCTTCACTCCCAGCACCCAGGCAGCTTGGGGAGTCCCAGGCTGGGCTGCGCAGCGCCCCCCCTGTGTAAATGGCTGCCTCAGTGGGCCACATCCTCGTTTGTTTCAGCTGCCCCCTAACGGGAGCCGTCTAGGTTGTAGCCCTAATGCTGCCTGTGCCCCTCGCTCCCTCTCGTGGGCCTCCGTCCCGGAAGGGGCATGCTGAGTAGGCCCCGCTGCTGGGCAGGCCGCGCTTTGGCCGCTGTTTCAGAGAAAGTCCTGTTTGGTGGAGGGAGGGTGGGGGAGACTGGCACGGCAGACACCACTGAAGGGGTGATCCCCTGTGCTCTGCTGGGCCCCATTTCCCAGGGCTAAGTCCCAGGCCTCCAGGGCCTCTTGGGGTCCTGTCTCAGTTGGCCCAGAGCCACCCTGTGCCTCTTATCTCGGATGCCAGGCCTGGGCAGTAGGCATTCTCAGTGCCTCGGCCTGTTGGGTGCGGTGCCGTCCCGCCCCCACCCAAGACTAGCACGGCCCCTACTGCGCATGCTCTGACCGGGGCTGAGCGGCTGAGGGCTGTGTTTGAAGGGAGCCAGGCCTGGCCTGGAAACAGCCTTGTCTTGGGACCCGGCCCACCACTTCCTCTTGGGCCTGCCCAGCACCCTGGGGACTGTGGCTCGGGGCTCAGCTGGCTGGGGAGAGAGGGCAGTGGGTGGGGGACACCCAAGGGGGTGTTGTGATAACCCCAGCAGATCCCAAGCTGCTGATTTCCTCAGGTCCTCCGTGGCCCCAGGTGCTGACGGCGATGGCCACACGGAGCAGGTGTGTCTCAGCTGAGCAGTGTTCTCTTGGCAGCGCTGCAGCCTGCAATCAGGCTGCCCGGGTTTGGGTCACCTTTCACCCGCTGAGAGGCCTTGTCACCTGTGACCCCCTTCCTCCTGTCAGGCCAGCTGACCTGCTTTCGCCCTGGGGGGATCATATGTTGCTGGCACCACTTGACATTAGCATCATTAGCCTTTTCACCCCACTTCTAATATCCGGTGGTGTGGTGTTTTATTGGGGCTCTTCCCGAGCTGGGGTTCGTCCAGAGCCGGGGCAGTGGGCTGCATGTGTGGCTGGTTTGGTCTCCAGAGCCTCCCAGCTCCTGTCCAGAGCTGGCGGGGGCAACAGAAAGTACAGCTCAGCAGGTGGCCTCGGTCCACAAAGGGGGTCTCCTCCCTCCTGTCACAGCTGCAGGGGCTCCTGCTGCTTCTCACCCCGCCCCCCTGCAGGGATGGCAGCTGCGCAGGGGAGAGGGCCGGGCGGGGCTGCAGCTTGCAGGCCCGCAGCAGGGGCGCCGGCCACGGCGGTGTGCTGAGGTGGTCTAGACCTGTGTTGATCAGGTTCTCCTTCATTCTGAGATTATCCCTCTTCTGTCTTTGGGGTTAAAATTTTTGATTTGTGCAAAATAACAGTTAGATAGGAGGCTTGTTTTTTGTTTTGTCTCTGATTTTTTTTAATGGGGGCAAAATAAAAAATTGGGAAGTAAAATTTTGCTGGTCCATGACATCCAAAAAGGAAGTGTTGGTGGAGGGAGAAAGGATAGCTCCAGGCCTTCTTGCTTCTTGGAGGTTCCGCCCAGTCACTTCCCTCCAGCCCCTCTCCCCCAGCTAGGCAAACAATAGAGGCAGCCCCTGCATTCAGAAAACCTTCTCTGGAGAGAGGAAATGGGAGCCTTTTAATTATTTATTGGCCCAGCTGAGCCAGCAGCTGGGGCTGACTCCTGCTGGCCTCAGGCGCCTTCCCTATCCCTCCATGCCCTGCTGTTTGCCAAAGACTAGGACGCCAGGGAGTCCGTCTGGTGGTGTGTCCCGGGGCTGTGCTCGCTGTGCCAACCCTCCTAAGCCACACAGGGTGCAGGGTCAGCCCTGGCTTTGCTGTGTGTCACATGTTGGCAAGGCCGCTGATTACCTGTCCCTCGGCCTCTGCCAGGTGGCCGAGCAGATTTCTCTTCTTCCGGGTAACTTTGCTTCTGTCCCCTGCCCAACTGCTAGGGAAAGGGGAGATGCGGGAGGGCAGTATTCCAGACTGTTGTCATGGTGCCCATGCCCACTGTTTCTGTGTGATCCGTGCCCGGAGCTCCGCGGCAGGAGCGCGGCTGACGTGTACTCGTTAGCTCCAGCCCTGGCCCCGGCCCCGAGCACACACGCTCTCGGCTGGCTCCTTGGCAGAGTGCACCAGCAGACCTGAGCACACCCGGCCCTTCCTGTGACCTGCGATGTGGGCTCCAGCTGGCGTGCCCCCCCCGCCCCCTCCCCCGTGCCCGGAGTCACAGTCTGCTCAGACCCCTGGTGGCCAGTAGACAGAGGCAAGACTTGCTTCTCTGCAGGGTCCTCTTCCCAGGCCCGCCAACCGTGGGGGCCCTCTCTGCCAGATGCCCCACTGACCTCCATCCCGTGCCACGTCTGGAAGTCTGGCCCCACGGGCCTGGCATTGCTTGGCCACCTTCTCTGATGTCCTCATTAAGCGACATTTGATATGCTAATGCTGTCCTTTGACACCTAATCCTCTCCTTAGCCCTTGTGGGAAAGGTGTGGGGAGGTGGACTCCCCCACACTGCCTTGCACGCCCCCCACCCAGCATGGCACATTTGGGCTTCTGACCTAGCGGTTCCAAAAGGGTGAGTTGCGAGATTGTTCATCACCGTGTTTGTGGTAGTGAACAGCTGGAAGTGCCAAGCATTGCCAGTGAGGGCCCTGGTAAGTAGATTCCTGTCTGTTGGTACAAAGAAACAGCCTTCACCTGTTAAAGGTTGGCATGAAGGTCTGTACAGGCTGATGTGAAATGAGGTTATGGGAAGCAGAGCAGGCTGCGAGGTGGTGCCTGCCCTGTGGTCCTTGTTGAGGGCTGGTACGTATCTAAGGCAGTGCCATTGCCTGTGCCAGGCAGGCACCAGGCCTTCCTTATGGGCAGCCACCTAGTCTTTGGCACTGCCTCCGCTCCGCCGCGGTGGTTAGCATCGTGCCCCTTTGGGAGGTGAAGAACAGACTCTGAGAGTCGAGGGCATCAGCTCGACATCTTGCGGGGACCGAAGGCCGTTTTCTCTGGAATTTGAATCCAGGTCCATCTGCTTCCTAAATTCTTTTTTTTTTTTAAAGGTTTATTTATTTTATTTATGCATACAAGCTGGGGTACAGGCCAGAGGCGTGGGGCGGCGAGAGGGTTCACCAGAGACAGAGTGGGGAGCAGCACAGGCGGATTGACGGAAACACACTGCTGAGGGGAGCAGCGGGCGAGGCAGGAGAGGTCTGCTGCGCCCTGTGGGAATCTCCCTGGCCGGGTGTCGAACTTGAGTCGCCGCTGCCGACAGCTCCACAGTGCAGCGCTTAACCGCTGCGCCACCAGGGAGGCCCTGCCTCCTAAATTCTCACCCTGCGAACACTGACCACTGAAGAGGCAGAATCGAAGAGTTTGTTAGCCCATTGGTAGTTTATTTCTGGGTGGCAGGATTGCTGGTCATTCTTGCTTTTCTCCTTTTACTTTCCATTTTCTGTGGTGAGTAGGCACTGTGTACCGAGTGGAGGCCAGGGCTGCAGTCAGGGCTTGGCTGCCAGCAGTTCCTCCTCGGTAGGCTGAAGCCACCTGTCACATTCCTGCGTGCTGGGGCCTTTCTGTAGAGCCTGCTCTTCCCTGACTCGCCCTTTAGGCTGATTGGCAAGACAGGGCGACAGCAAGGAGAGCCCAGTCAGCGCCAGGCTAATGGTCGGCGCCCAGCAGCACTTAGGACTTCCCTCTGGCCCCAGCCTGGGGCCCTTCGTCATTGTGACTTGACCTCTCTGTTTTACCCCCACAGGCCATTGAGAAACTGGTTGCTCTTCTCAACACGCTGGACCGGTGGATTGATGAGACCCCTCCAGTGGACCAGCCCTCTCGATTTGGGAACAAGGCCTACAGGACCTGGTATGCCAGACTTGACCAGGTGAGGCTGCCACAGGCCAGGCTTGGGGCCTGTACAGGAGGGGTGGGGGAGCCATCAGGCTTTCCAGAATCACTGCGGGTGGTATTAAGAGGGCAGTTCCACTTAGAAGTGTACGGTTTCGTGGACCTTCTGCCCCAGCTGGGCACCACCACTGCGGTTGTGTCGGCTTCTGCAAAGGGCCTTTTATTAGGCCGTTGTTTGTGTTGGGGAAAGGCTCGAACGTTCTAAGTGTCCTCCTGCAGGGGATGCCTTACGTGAGCTGGGTTGTGCATCTATGGAGTTCTGTGCAGCCGTAAGAATGAGTAAGGGGACTCAGGAGAGAGGGAGCCTGTGGCTGATTGGTAGATAAGCAGGAGCACGAGAGCATGAGACACGTGCCATGAGGCCTGTGGTGAGAGGAAAAGTGAGGCGATCTTGGATCACTCAGTTTGTGTGCGGCGGCGCCGTGGGGCTGCCCGTGAGGCTAGTAGCGCGGGCTGCAGTTTCTTCCCAAGCGCGGGCAGAATGGGCCGGAGAGAGACTTCTCAGTGCATTCCTTTTTAACACGCTGATTTTTGAATCATATGAAGCTGATACCTGTCCAAAGTAAACAAAAAGTAAATAAAGAAAGAAATGCAGGATTTCAGGCCCCATCGTTAGAAACACAGGGCCTGTGGGTCTGGGTTGGGGCCTGGGGGATTCAGGTTTTCACCAGGTCTCCAGGAGGGTCTCAGGCCGGGTGTTCATAGACTGAGCTTCGAGAAACTGGGGTCTGACTTCTCCGGCCCAGTGTCTCACGTGGAGCAGAGGGGCCCAAGGACCCAGTGTGGCGCTCTCCGGCCTGGGACTGCCTTGGACTTGACGATGACACGTGGTCTTGTTCTTTTTTTTTTTTTTTTTTAAGATTTATTTATGTGGGCCTCCCTGGTGACGCAACGGGTTAAGCGCAGCACTCACAGCTTCATAAGCTGTCCAGAGCCACTGCAGCATGAGTTCGATCCCTGGCCAGGGAGCTTCCCACGTGGCGCGGCAGACCTCTCCTGTCTCCCCGCTGCTCCCCTCAGCAGTGGACTTCAGTCAGTCCATCTGTTCTGCTCCCCGTTCTGTCTCTGGTGAATCCCCTTGCCACTCCCCCACACCTCTGGCCTACGCCCCAGCTTGTATGCATAAATACATTTTTTTTTAAGATTTATTAATTATGCATACAAGCTGGGGCGTAGGCCAGAGGTGCGTGTGTCGGGGCAGGGTGAGAGGATTCACCAGAGACAGAGTGGGGAGCAGAACAGGCAGATTGATGAGATACACTGCAGAGGGGAACAGTAGGAGACAGGAGAGGTCTGCCACGCCATGTGGGAAGCTCCCGGGCCGGGGATCGAACTCTTGCTGCAATGGCTGCAGACAGCTTCATAGTGCTGAGACTTAACCTCTTGTGCCACCAGGGAGGCCCCGTGGTCTCGTTCTTTTAAAGATTTGTATGGAGTTTTGACTTAGAAAGAAAAAGAGCTGTAGAGCTTGCTCGATCTTCACACGCGTCTTCGTCCTCCCTCCCGGTCACAGCAAAGCCTGAAACATCCCCAGCAGGGCCCTCCGCCCCCTCCCAGCTGACACCCCTTAGACACTGCTGACTTCTGCTCCGTAGATTGACGTTGCCTGTTTTTGCACTTCGCGTCCACGACGGGGTCCGCCCATGCTGCGTGCGCCGGTCTGGTCACTGGTCTCAGTGTCCCGCAGCGCGAACACGCCGTGGGCTTTCCATTCCTCGATGGCCGTTTCCGCTGTGGGTGGTTCCCACGCTCTGGCCGCCGTGGCGCTTGCTGCATGGACCACGCTGTGTGCGGCTCTGGGCGGGCGCGTGCTGGCTGCCCTGGCAATGTGAAGGGAAGTTGTTCCACTGGGGACACCTGCGACTTTCCAGATGGGGGAGGTGAACACTGCTTTTCAGCTCCCGTCTGCTCTCCCCACTTCGTCCCCTGGAGGAGAGGTCAGCAGAGGAGAAGCCGCCCCAGGGCGGTGGCCGTTGCGTAAGAGCAGATCCTGCCCTCTCTCAGCGGAGCCGGCGCCAGGCTGAGCTGGCAGGGCGACTTGGGCCCCAGCCGGATGTCACCCTGCTGGGATGCTGCCTAATCTGCTGCCACCACTTTGTGTCTCTTGTGTTATCAGGAAGCAGAAAACTTGGTGGCCACGGTGGTCCCCCCCAACCTGGTGGCTGCCGTGCCCGAGGTGGCTGTTTACCTGAAGGAGTCGGTGGGAAACTCCACGCGCATCGACTACGGCACAGGTACCTGCCACTCCTGGCGCTTGCCCAGCTTCCCTGCAGTCTTTTCTGGGGCCGCTTCCTCTTTGCTTCCCATTGTTTGGGTCCCTTTGAGCAAGTAGCCTGTCCGCGGGGCCTCAGGGTGCCAGGGGGGCTTGGTGCTGCTCCTGCAGCTCTGGCTTTGTCCACCAGGGGGAGCTGTTGCCTTACGTTAGTGCCTGTGCGCACAGAGCTGATTTTGTCCTGGTGTGTAAAGACGGTCTCTGTGAGCTCACCAGCACCACCGCAACAGTAATTTATTGAGCACTTACTATACTCAAGGCGACAGCTTACAGAGCCTTGAGAAATGAAGGCGTTCGGCAGCCGCCATCAGTGATGAGGGATGCCCTTTCCCTGTGCCCTTGTAGCTCAGCACACCCCCTGCTCTGCTGAGCGCTCAGGTGAGGGTGTGTGAAGGGTGTTTGTAAGCGTTGGCAGCCCCCCTTTCCTTTCTCCCTGAAGCGGGGCGGGGCGGTGAAGGCAAGAGCTCTGCTGTTTCAGGCCCTCCTGCCTGGGCCTCTCGAGAGGAGCCCAGGCCACAGAGGAGGCCTGGAGAAGGCGGGCAAGTAGTGGGTAGTGGGGAAGCTGTGGCCTCTGCTTCCCCGCGGGAGAGGCACATCATGTATCACGCTTTGAGGTTTTTTAGGGATGGGTCTTTTTTTTTTTAAGATTTTAAAATATTTATGCATATAAGAACTGGGCTGCAGGCCAGAGGTGTGGGGGTGAGAGGATTCACCAGAAACAGAGTGGGGAGCAGAACAGACAGATTGATTGAAATATGCTGCTGAGGGGAGCAGCGGGCGAGACAGGAGATGTCTGCTGCGCCCTGTGGGAATCTCCCTGGCCGGGGATCGAACTCAGGCCGTAGTGGCTGGCAATGGCTTGATAGTGGTGAGACTTTAACCCCTGCGTCACCAGGGAGGCCCCTAGGGATGGGTCTTTCACTGAGACCAACGGGGGGGCGGAGGGAACCCTGGAGGGGAGACTGGCTAGGTCAGCAGGGGTGCAGGAGCCCCTGAGGGAGGCTTGCTGGTCAGGAGGCCCCGCAGGTGAAGTGAGAGCACACGAGCTCTCACCGGGAGGGCGCGTCCAGCTACAGGATGGGACAGAATGGGGCAAGAGGTTACTGAAACGCCCTCCTCACCGCCCTCCAAGTGTGCTTGTCCCAGCATCAGAGCCATGGCGTTAGGCCCAAACGCATCCGTGTCTCTGTGGTGCTCACCGCGCCTGCTGGCCGCGGCTGGGGAGGAGGCGCTGCTTTCTGAGGCTCTGCTGCAGCCGGGCTTGGACACCGTCGGTGGCTCCTCACTGCTCTGGTGATGAAGTCTGAGCGGTTGAGCCTGGCTCTTCTGGCCTGTCTGAGCTTCGGTCTCAGCGCATTACATTTCCTCCCTGTTCTTTCTGCCTTCGCCATAACAGCCTTCGTAGACTTCTCAAGACAACAAATTTTTTCTCACCTCGGGGCCTTTGTATGTGCTGTTTCTTCTGGCTAGAACGCTCTTCTTGCCTCCCTCACTCCCGTGCCTTGACAACCCTTATTCATCTTTCAGATTTAATACTACCTTTTTAGGGAAACCTTCCTGAACCCCATGTTCCCCGGGATAGCCTCCCTTTATCTCTCACCCTCTCCTCAGAGCTAGCAGCGTAAAAGCGATTGTAGCTTAGCGTCTGTCGCTCCGACAGGTCATAACCTGTCATGGGAAGGCAGGACCTCCTTGCCACCGCCTTCCTTGTGCCGTCATGAGTGACCATAGCAGGTGCTCAGCGAGAAGCGTGGACTCGAGGGTGACTTAGGCCTGCAGGGTGCGCTGTGGGTGCCTGCTGAGCTCTGCTTTGCCCCTGCTACTTTGAGGGATGCTGTCGGTGAAGTGGACTCTGTGGAGACGTCCTTTTTCTGGAAAACTCAGTTTCCGCTCTTCCCCTCCACAGGACATGAAGCAGCCTTTGCAGCTTTCCTCTGTTGTCTCTGCAAAATTGGGGTGCTCCGGGTGGATGACCAAATAGCCATAGTCTTCAGGGTGTTCAACCGGTGAGTGAGGGGGTGGCGAGAGGCCATCCTGCAGACCTCCGAGGCCGGTGGGTCCTCCGCCCCGTCAGTCAGGCTCTGGCTAGGCAGGGCTCTCAGATCTGTTCCAGCCCAGGCACAGCCAGGTGGGGGAAACGGCCCAGCAGCGCGCGGCTTCCCTGGGGCTTGGCTCCGTGAGGAGAGGCATTCTCTCCTCGCACGGCCCTCTCCTCTCGCTTCCCTTTTGTAGATGAGGAAATTGAGGCACAGGGAAGGCAGGTCTCTCTCGAGGTCGCACTCCAGCTGCACTCAGGTGGCGCGGGCTGCCCCTTCCCCGTCACCCCTGCCCAGCAGCGCAGTTGCTGGCCCAGAGCTCATTCCGGCCGGTCTGGAGCGTTGCAGCCCGGGCTGCTGCTGCCGTGGCCGGTCACTCTGAAGGGTGGAGCCTGAAGGACCCCGGAGTCCCTGGAGCTGGCTCACTGCGTCCCCCACCCTGACCTAGAGAAGCGCCTGGCCGTGCTCTGACGCGCTCCGCTCGCTCGGGGCTCTGCCCTTTTCTCTGGGGAGAAGGCGGCCGAGTGCGGGAGGGAAAAAATAAAGCTCTCTTCTCTCGAGGGTGCCGGCCATGCCTAGTGTGGGGGCCTGTATCGGAAATAGAGAGCAGCTGCCTTCCAGGGCTGGTGGGGGCCGGGCGCGCGCAGCGTGGGCATCGAGAGGGTCTTTCTTGCGCCTCCCTCCTGCGCAGGTACCTGGAGGTCATGCGGAAGCTCCAGAAGACATACAGGATGGAGCCGGCCGGCAGCCAGGGCGTGTGGGGCCTGGACGACTTCCAGTTTCTGCCCTTCATCTGGGGCAGCTCCCAGCTCATAGGTACGGGCCGGGGGGCCCTCCTCCCCGCGTGCTGCATCCCCTCCCTGCGCCCCTCCCTCTGCTCCGGGCACACGGCGACAGCTTGTAAAGCAGGCATTAGACTGGCTGCGGCGAGGTGGGCTGGGGGAGGCTGGGGGCGGCAGGATAATGGCAGGTGGCCGGCTGGAGGGGCTGTGCGCGCACAGCGGCTGGTGTGAAAAGCGCTGCCTGCAGCAGCTGCGGGTTTTATGTTGAAAATGAGGGACTCTTTTGACTTGGTGACCAGCGTCACCTGCTGTTGTGATGGAGCTGCAAGGGGCCAGTCGGGTTCCTGTGGGCAAGTGCGGGGTGGCAGGCTGCTCCCTGTCGCCCCTCTGGTGGTTCCCCAACTTTGAAGCTGTTTTCCAGGGCTCGACTGGTTGGGATCGACCAGAGCATGGGGTTGGGTTGAAAACATCTATTTGGACGTGGGATGAGCTGCCCACCAATCGGAGTTAATCTTGCTGCGTCCCTGCTCCGTGCAGGCCGCTGGCCGCCCGGTCACCCAGGCCCCGGGCACTGCCGCCAGGCTGCATGCTCAGGGCTCCCCCGTCGTGCTTGTCGGGCACGAGCAATGTCTTGGCTGTTCCTGTCCTCACTGCGCAGAGGAGGAAACAGCCTCAGAGGGCTGAAGTCACTGGTTCAAGGTCACACAGTAAGACGCTGCGCATTTGGCACTAGAACATACGTAGCCTCTCCTGCCCCCGCGAGGCTGTGCTGGCCCACGTGGGCAGGTCTGCGACCTGCTGGAGGGGGGTGAGCGCCTGGTCTGAGCCCGGGCTCTGCTGTGCCCAGACCATCCGTACCTGGAGCCCAGACACTTCGTGGACGAGAAGGCCGTGAACGAGAACCACAAGGACTACATGTTCCTGGAGTGCGTCCTGTTTATCACGGAGGTGAGTGGGGCCGGCGGGGGATGGGGAGGCCCGCGGGCTGAAGTGAACTGAGGCTGCTGGCTTGGGAGTGGACAGAGGGGCCTGAGCTGCTGCTGCAGATGGCAGGGCTGACCCTGGAAAGGGGTCTGGACGAGGAAATCCACGAGGCCACTGAAAGGCTGGGCCAGCTTCTGGGATCGCCCCCAAATCAGCGGTGTGAGTTTCTGTGGAATCCCACGCGACTCTCAAGCTGGGGGACTAAGACTCGGTCACTAGCCAGACTGGGTGACGGTACCGCAGGTCTGAGGGTGGCAGGGTGGTGACCACAGGTGTGCGCGGCCGTGAGCGTGTCGCTGTGTGGGACGAAACAACTGCAGGACTTGGGGAGACTCTGGGATGCACAGCAGGAGAGATTGCTGCTGCAGGCGTGGCTCTGTCGGGGCCAAAGAAGTGCTGACGTGAAAGCCTGCAGACCCCGGCCAGCCTGCCCAGCGGGGCCATCAGCCCGGCCGCGGCCGCGGGCCCTTCCTTGGCACCGCCTGGGGCGCTTGTTCAAGTGCAGGTTCCT